>DWQX01002587.1:0-21139 GCA_018245475.1 Pharmacophagus antenor | reverse complement strand
ATATATATATATATATGTGTGTGTGTATGTGTAATAATAGTAATGTCGATAAATAAACATAAACATTCATACATAATTTATTAAGACTTTCTTAGTTCTGTATATTTGATATGTTCTCATTCAATTTACTGTTATAATGAAGAAATTAAAAAAGTCCTAACAAACTAATGAAAACGAAATAAAGCATTGTCCTGTGAATGGTAAACTGAAAGCATTTTGTAAACAAGATGCATATATGTTCATTTCACTTGCTGGTGAAGTGCCATTTCACTAAATATATATATATATATGTTTATCATGCAGTTACATAACATATTTCAAATAATGATGTTAATGTATATAAATAATTAAAAATATATACACGATATGAAAAACCAATACATTTTTTGAATTGTGCGCGTGAATTTTGCAAATCGTTAATATATCATCTAAGTTTTTTGTGGAGAATATTTGCCATTCAACAACAAATGCTCGCAACATTTATGAAGAACGTATAATCATAAATATCTATCATCGTTTCAACATTCCTTAGGCAACATTGTTTTTCATTTATTAAGCAGAACATCCAGTGTGTAAAACAATTTGGTGAAACATCTGTCCTAAAGACATTAAATTTTTCTTCTCGCATCCAGTGGCGCATCGCAGCTAAAATCATCCAAAAGAGCCGAACAAAACAAACCTTACCACGTAGAGTGTAAAGCAAAGGACTTGTGCGATGCCCTCCACCTTGGTAACTTCCACTTAACAAACTAAAACACAACGCTTGCTATTACACGATTGGTATAAAGATGTAATTATCGTTGTTGTATCATAATTACGTGCGTAAATCGGATGTGTACGCTGTTAACATAAATATACAAAAAGCGGACATTAATGAATATTTATTACTCACTGACTTTTCTCCGTTCTTAGCATCTGTTGACTATGGAAGAAGATCTTTGTGTAAATTTTTACTAGAATTCATTATTGTATTTACAGTATAGCATCGTTATCTTAAGTATATTTGTGCCATTAATCTTATAGTGGAGTCTAAATTATGCAATCTATAGTAAGAATTGGTAATAACCGAGCTATTAAGTACGTGAGTGAAATAACCAAACAAGTTCAAACTTTTGGAACACTACAGAGACTACTCTTGTGTATACGATATTCAACTTCAGTACATACTTTTACTTTGTTAAAGACTAACTAACCTATTAGATAATAATCTAAACATAGTCATTAAATATTATAACTGAAATCTGTACAGATTCGATCAACTCCCTTCCTTGTTTACCTTTACTGCACCACCGCCCGGCTTGTGAGTGATATTGGCCGTCGATCCAACTTTTGGCTTCGCTTTGTCCTTAAAATCTAACTTGACAGTTTCGATCTTCTTGTCGCCACCTCCGGGCTTGTAAGCGGTATTTTGCAACGAGCCTATTTTAGATTTCGCGTTCCACTCTAACTTCGTGGTAATGATCTAGAAAAGACAAGAATAAATTTATGTGTCAACATCTCCAGAAAAAAAAAATATAATTTGCGAAAACAATACAAAAACAAGAATTTATCGTCTAATTATAAATGAAAATAGACCGGTATCATGCGCGGTGCTAATATATCTCATACAAGAAAGTTATATGAAAGGTTAATCGTACTATCTATGTTGAAAGTTATTTATGGATGCCATTAACTACTGTAGTTAAAGAAAATCCATAACAATAGCGCACTGCTTACTCTGTACATATAAGTAACATTATGTAATAATTATAAGCTTTGCATAAATTGTATAATTCAAAACTTTCTGAACATTGTCAACCGCGACTTTTTTCCTTGAAATTTAGGAATATTTATATCTTATTATTTTATTGTTCATTTTTAATACTCGTTATATTAAAAAGTGATGATTTACCAACGTCATAACTTATATTTTTACATAAACCAGGTTAACGTCTCTGGTTAATCTATAATGTAGGCTTAGAATATTTTAACTACGACTAAAAAAGATTCGTCACTTTAACAATGGACTATATATTCCTTATACTGATATTTACCTACAACAATTCAATTTTCATTTTCATTCCGATTCCAATTCAAATATAATATATTAATTTCTTTAACACATTACCTTCTTCGTACCACCACTAGGTGTGTAAGCATCATTTTTCGCAGCAATTTTTGGGGTTGCATTAAATTCCAATTTTCGGTTTTCGATTTTAATTTTTCCGCCGCCGGGTTTGTACGTCGTGTTATCCAAAGATCCAATTTTAGATTTAACTGCCTTTATATTTGGCGATGGTGCATTTCCTACTTGAATCTTATTCATTGGTACTTCTAAAATTTAAAGGTATTCCGGTCATATAACATTTACAGAATAGTTTTCTTTACGCTGTATGTGCAGTATCAATAAATATTTGATTTTTTATTTATTAAATAATATTTCGCATTTGATATTTGAAATTAAAGCAGTTATGACACAACTAAAATAATAAACTTAACCCTAACACAGTTATATAAACATGTTTTTATTAAACACTTAGTTTGCTCTTTTTTAACAGTTATTAAATGTAAACTTATTTTTGATAAGAAATTAAAACAGACTCTAAACGAATATTGCTTGTTCATCTATTGCAATAATCGCGATACTATCAAACGCTTTCAATGTTTGATATTGTCTTTTCAAATGATACAGATACAAATAAAGATATAACAAATATGTACATGTTTTAGAGAAGTTACAAAAGAAAAGTAGTCTACAATAAACTGTACTTACTCTTTTTCTCCGAAGAGGGAGGGTTTTCGGGTGTTTTGGCTGTAGCACTCTTGCTAGAAGATCGCGACAGGCTAGTCTTTAGACTGTTGCTCGATTTTTCTTTGAGAGGCAATTTACTCGACATCTTTTTATTGGGAGAATCAGGTGATCCATTCACATCCTACGATCATAAATAAAATTATTCTTAGTATGTAATTGTAACTAAACTGTTAACGATACTGACTGTAGCCCCATCATTACCGCTGGACATAGACCTTTCCCAATGCCGTCCACCATATGCGGTCCTCTGCTTCCCTCATCTAGCCTGACTAAATCGACAGTCCATCTGGTGGGAGGGCGCCCTACACTCCTTCGTCCTATACGCGGCCTCCACTATAAGACTTTCCTCCCCCATCTGCCATCGGTGACTCGGCAGATGTGGCCGGTCCACTGCCACTTCAACTTGCTGACTTTAAGAGCTATATCGACCACTTTTGTTCTCCGTCGAATTTCTTCGTTTCGGATCTTATCCCTTAGAGAAATACCGAGCATAGCTCTTTCCATCGCATGCTGAGTGACCTTAAGTCGGTGAACCAGCCCAGCGGTCAAATTTCAAGTTTCCGCTCCGTAGGTGATCGCAGGGAGTACGCACTGTTCGAAGACTTTAGTCTTCAGAGATTGAGGAATTTGCGTGGTGAGGAGGTGCCAGAGTTTTCCAAATGCTGCCCAGACAATCGAATGCGTCTATCAATCTCTTTATTGAAGTTATCACGGCCAAGTTGTAAGACCTGTCTGAGGTAGACATAGTCTTCAACCACTTCAATTACTGCATCCTCAATGGTTACCGGGCGGGGGATAGCGAGGTCGTTAGACATGACTTTCGTCTTGTCTAAGTTCAACCGCAGCCCCACGCATCGAGAGGCAGTGTTGAGATCGTTGAGCATTCGGTTGAGATTCTTCAGCGATTCAGCCATTATGACAACATCATCCGCGAACCAAAGGTGTGAAATGTATTCACCATTAACTTTGATGCCTCGCTCCTTCCAGTCCAGCGTTTTAAACACGTCTTCCAGCGCAGATGTAAACAGTTTCGGGGATATGACATCCCCCTGTTTCACCCCTTTCTGCGGCTGTCGCGATTTACATTGCTGGCTATGGATGCGAACTGTCATCGTCGCGGCGTCATACTAGCATTTCAGCATCTGGATATAGCGGTGGTCTACTTGGCATCGCTGTAAAGATTCCAGAACAGACTAGGTCTCGATACAATCGAAGGCTTTTTTATAATCCACAAAGACCATACACAACGGCAAATCATACTCAGTGGTTTTCTGTATAATCTGCCGAAGGGTATGGATGTGGTGCACAGTACTGTAGCCTCTACGAAACCCAGCCTGTCCCAGAGGCTGGTAGTCATCAAGCCTACGAGTGTGACGATTCGTGATAACTCTTGAAAATACCTTATAAATATAGCTCAAGAGTGCGATTGGTCTATAGTTCTTTAGCAAGAATTTGTCGCCTTTCTTAAAGAACAGGACAACCACACTACTGGTCCATGCCAATGGTGTGGTTCCGTTGTGTAGATCGGTATTAAACAGGTGCGGTAGTACTTTCAGAACTGGAGTTCCTCCAGCTTTCAGCAGTTCTGTTGTTATACCATCCTCACCGAGAGCTCTACCATTTTTCAGTTGTTCAAGAGCTATCCTAATCTCTCCTTGGCTGATGTCGGGGATATTCTCCATATAGTGTCGGATTAGTGGAGCTCGGCTGTTGCCTATTATTTACAACACTGTTCTGCACAAAAAACTGAAAAATATTTTAGCAGCTATTTGCTGACATCGTCCGCTGAGCGTTAGATATTTTTCAAATATTACGTGAGACTTACATTTCCTTGAGTTGACTCGTCAACGCCGCTGTCGTTATCGCCATCTGTAATAAATGAACTATCAATAATTGTAGAACGCCGTAAAAAAGTATAAAATAGAAATATAATATTAAGTTTGATTCATCTTGACGTAGTCATTTATTTTTATTACTAAAATTACCTTCAGGTCGTGATTTGGGAGCAGAATTTATTTTTCTAGGTGTTGATTTTTTAGAATCGGTTGGTGTGACGGAAGTATTCAATTCAGCTGGTTTTTTATTTTTCATCTCCTCGTAAGGTGATTTTGTAGGAGTTTTATTTGGTATAACAGTTTTCACGTCTTTTGCTTCATCAACTTTAATATCAGGCTTTATTTCTTTAGGGGTTTTAGGGCGTTGAGGTTCTGGTGTAGCACTCTGCGATTTATTGAATACCACTGAGCTTTGCGATACATTTTTAGGTTCTGGGGAATCATCGCTTCTAGTCAGAGAGGGTGAACGATCCGAAAGATCAGTTTTATTCTGAATTTGAGCGGCATCATTTTTCAACGTCTGAACATTATTCTGCAATACAACATCATCATCATCGTCTACTTTCTTTATTGGTGTTAAATTAGTCACAGATCCAATTATCGATTCAGACATTTTAGATCCAGAGAAACGCGACTCGGGACGGTCAACGTTGTTCTTGGTTCCATCATTAGACGCCTCAGATCTTACACTGTCTTTAGAGCCACGAATACTGTCTCTACTGTCTTTGGATTCTTGAATTAAACCAAGCCCTGGACTACGAACTGAAAATTCTTCAACCTTGCCTCCACTAATTGATTTTCTTCTATCTTCATCGATCTTAAGCGGACTTGGTGTCCCGGGAGTGGCTGCAATGCTGAAACTTCTGCCTTTGGCCATCCCAGGACCTTCCATGTTAATTTCGGGTTTGTTTGTATATTGATTATCATTATTTGAACTTTGGGGTTCCAGGATTGCTGCTTTGTATTGATTTGCGTTACTCTGTTCAAGGCCTCTCAAAGAGCCTTGTGATAATTGTCTAGGAATCTGTCCAGTTGGTTGAGAAGGTATTGTAGCACCGGTCTTTAAAGTTCCGTTTAATTGCAAAGGCAGTTGTCCTTTCGTGCCGTCAGGTGTTGTAGCGTTTCCAAATTGAGGTGGTTGTCTAGGCCCGAACTGAAGATTACTCGGTACAGGCGCTCTTTGGAATGATTGAGCTGTTGAAGCCTGTTGAGGTCTTCCACCTTGTATTGACTGAGGTCCTACAGGACGTGCCTGAAATAACTGCCCTCGAATCTGCGGTGAGCCTGGTGTAGCAGGCGGAGTAGTTGTCCTAGTTATTGGACTACCTGATCGAGGTGCAAACTGCGGTGTTGAAGTGGTAACCGGTCCGCCCGGTTGAAATTGTGGTCGTTGTTGATGCTGAGTAGAAGCTCCCGGTCTAAGAGAGGGTGGTGTAATCGCTGAGCGGGAATCAACTCTAGTGAGAGGTGGACGCGCAGGCTGTTGCGTTGGACTGGTAACCTCCTGGCCTAATAGGCCACCACTTGGCGGTCGATTGTCCGCCGAAGCCTTCGTAAATACAAAGCTTTTATAAATAGTTTATATACTCGCTTTTACGTGTTATAAAAAAATGCTATTATAATATTTTAATCAAAAATAGTCGTATATATAAATAGTAGATATAATATACAGAACGGACCTGCTACTTTGAATGTACCTTATAGTCAAAAGGTATCGGTGCTATTTTCAGGAGAATCAATATTTGTTTAATACAAGAATTTCAAACACCTTACAAAAGTTTTAGCTTATAATTAAGTTTGTATATTAATGCCAAACTTAGCTGTACTAAATATTACATATAATTATATCTTCTCGGCAATACGGTAATAAATTGTTTCCGATTTTTATAATCAAATTACTGTTCTACTTCGCTCTTTATTTGTTTCTGCATTTAACCTCTATGTAACTTAAAAGAGCAACGGCCTCTCAGACAGAAGTTGTCACGAACTCGGCCACTAGGTCGACATGTTATTTGTGGATAAATTATTGTAAACTATAAGGATAAAAAATCAACTATTTGTTGTTTTATATGTCTAAAATGTATATTTTACAAGTAATATGTAAAAACTTCATCTCCATGCAAAAATAACTTAAATCTTTGAACGATTATTAAGTTAGCAGAAAAGTAATGACATGACAATTACGAGTAAAATTATATCCGTGGACTCTATTTTTGTTGTATTGTTATAAATATTCGTAATATGAATAGTATACAAATACAAACATAAATTAAAAAAAATACGTTTGTCTTTTATAAACGAGTAAGAATCTAGAATCAGGAAGAGATCATCTAGGCTATCACCGCCGAGTATTTTTACGGCGCCAAATGGTAATTCATGTGTAAACATAACAGATTTGAAAGGCGTATATATATACATGTGAATTGTTGGCATGACCATCTTTATCTCTCAACGCGATGAGCGCAACGTCAACAAGCTAACTATCCAACCTATAACAATTGTTAATATAAACGTGCCGCTTCTCACATTACTCCTATTAAAAAAAGATTAACGAATTTCGAGATGATTTCATTGTTTGTTTACATAATAAAAACCTGCGATTCAGAGTCGTTAAATCGGAGGTTGACTCTACATGGCGATTAAAAAGCGAAAAGGTTTTACATTGAAAATATTGATCGCCTCTATATAGACTATGTTGTTCAATACGTGTACGAATCGTATATGTGGTACACGTACAAGAAGGCATAGCAATCGATAACACGGCGAGCAGCGTTCGACGGTGACGTTATAGCGAAGGTCCTCGCGTGATCACGTCTGTTTAGTATCCATAACATCAGTGGATGTACTGACAAATTTGCATTATATTACTCTAAAATTCGCGATACCAATCCCCATATCGCATAACATTGCAGTGCTGCAGTCTTGAATTACGTTTAATAACTACAATATTTTCATCCATCAATAAAACGAATACAAATGAAAGGTTAATGGTATCCGAGCTTAGTAACTTAGTCGATTTGTTACGTAATGTTTCGATAAACTTTTCATGGGTATTTGCAGTAGCGGCTAATGCTTAGGTTGCTTAGCGCGATAAGCATTTGTTTCTACTAATTTTTATAAGAGTTGCATCGCAATTAACAACATCAATTGAGTACTTTTATAATTAATAGTAATCTTAAAACCGCAAAATAATTTTTTTTTAAATAGACCAGTTGCGCATACAACCTAGTCCACAACTATTAACATGAGTTACCATTATATAATATCAATATTCCACACAAATGTTTATTTCGGTCGTAATGAAATCCGAAACCGATATAGCATACATTTTTGTACATTTGTAGTTTAGCATTAAAATGATGTAAAAATAATTTTAGCATTTAAATAATGACAATAGACATTTAATATGAATTCAGATGTCAGGTGCTCAGTGTGTTTAGTGCTCTCGCGTATCACACGAGGCTTACCCGGTTCCCGTTGTTATACGTCACTTGCTCCATGATTATGACAATAATCAAAAATCTTATATAATCTCGGAGCACAAACACGACTATAATATAATCTTCAATAGTCAACGAAGACGCCTAGTCGTCGCCTGTTTGCGATATCTCCTTGAAACTATAAGGACAATAAATATTTTATTAGCTTACAGGGCCAAAATAAAACTGCCACAAAAGTGTGCACACGTGACTTGCAAATACGCACGCACTGCTCAACAGCTGTTACAAAGTTCTAAATAATGTTTATTTACGATCAATTTTATTACAGTAAACAAACTAGATTCTGTTCAAAGATTAAAGTGATTGTGATATGTATATAAATCTAAAAGTATAAAATATCTTTGTCAAGATATATTAAAATAAATATAATACTATTCTTTAAAAACAGTGTCGTTCTTCGATTTTTCTCCTCAGCATGCCTTTTAAGTTCTGTCGTTTAAATATTTCCCGCTATTTTGAATTGAGGATTTCTCGATTTTCATATTTGTTTGAATTTAGAGTAGCAAAACAATTGAAAGGATTAGGACTGATGCTACTATTTAGTCACAACGTTGTTTTGAATCTGGCAGATCGCACAGAAAAATGAATCTCTCGAAGGGAAACGTTCGAGTTATAATTTTTTACAACTTTCGAAGAGGCCTAACTCGGATTCAATATTTCGAAGAGTTAAAATCTGTGTTTTATGGTGAAACCCCTTGTCTGCGGACTCTCGAACGCTGGTATTTAGAATTCCAGCATAGAAACTTGTCCAAGTGACAAATCTCGTGAAGGAAGTCAAAATTCCGCCTCTTACTGAAGAAAACACATTGCGGTGAGACAACTGATACTCGAAGATCGTCATGTGACAAATCGGGGATAAAGTTGCTAATAGGCATCTCTGGGACGACCATTCAATAGATCTTGGTGTGAGAAAGCTAGTTTGCCAAAGGATCCCGCATTTGCTTTCCGAAGATCATGAGGCGGCCCGCGTCAGACGGTGTAAGAAAATTCTCCAAAAGTTCAATTGAAGAGAGTCAAATCATGTCTACGACATTATCAATGCTGACGAATCTTGAACTTACGCCTACGACCCCAATTCCAAACAGCAATCCACAATTTGGCTCTTCCGAGATGAGCCAAAGCCGACTACAGTTGTTCGCTCTTAAAGCATTTCGAAGAAGATAATAGCTACGTTCGTGGCGAAAATCGGTCATGTTGCAACAATTTCACATGAAGATCGTAAAACGGTTAACGCAGAATGGTATATCACAGTTTGCCACAAGTCATCGCCGAAGTTCGGAAATCTAAGTCAAAGCGCCGCATCATCCTACACCATGAAAACGAAAGCTCACATACTGCTGGTAAAACAATCGTTTATTTGAAGCAGGAAAATGTAGAAATTCTTGACCATTCCCTATACAGTCTTGACCTAAGCCGTAACAATTTGTTTATATATTAAAGACAATTATTCATGGGCAAAGATTCCAGTCCGGTGAAGAAGCAGTCGACACTTTCAAGTCGGCTATTTTGGACATACAGACTTTGAAGTGGAAAAAGTGTTTTAATTACTAATTAGAGCTTATGAAAGGTGTATGAAACTTCAAGGTGAATACATCGAAAAATAATAAATAATATTTTAAGTATCCAGTTGTGTCATTTTCTTCAAGCGACAAAACTTGAAAGGTATACCTCCTTTAAATGTGCAAAATATAAAATAAGTGAATATTAAAGCGAAGTGTAATACTAGCACATTACTTCAACTATGCTAGGTGTGTGAGATATATATTAAATTTTACGAAAATATTCAAGGTATCGAACTAGTACTAGTACATTTAAATTAATAGTTCAATAACTTCTTAATATTTTATGCATTTCAGAAAAATCATTCGCAGTAGAAATAATAGATTAACACAAAACATATTTATTTGCTAACCGTGTCAAATTTCCGACGACTAAAAAAATTTAAAGCATTTGCTGTACACACATGTGTTTACATCATATCGAAAGAAATAAGTTTAGTTTTTCAATTGTTAGAACAATAGTAAAACGAAGTGTATTAAGCCTGTTATTGTTGTTCAAAATAATTACTTTTTTATTAAATGGTCTGTAACGTGATCGACAACAAATTTTCTTACGATACAAAACTTAATTACTAGTTTATATTAACAAGGTTTTCCTTGTTAATATAGTATCTGTTAATCCTATCACTTATAGCAATATCTATTTTCTACCTATACGAATCAAAAAACACTTTCATGTAAATTCTAAAATTGCATGATTAACCTGCTTCATTATTGGCATAAATCATTGAATGATTCGTATTTAAATTCGTATTTAAAATACAGAATAATTTAGAACCCATGGTTGATGTACCATTTCCTTAGTTCGAACATTTGATTAATAAATCTTCATTATCATAATACGAAATATTGAGTTAAGAAAAACAATCCGTATGTAATTCCACAATTTATTATTCATTAAGTAATACGTAGATAATTAAAAAATGTTACAGAAACCTAGAATTTGCAATCGCATTTTTCTCATAGTTTAATCCGAGATATTTTACCGATTTTGAACGCGCAAATTAAAATAACCGAGTAATAATGAATTGTAATAAAAGATTACTTAATTGTAACAGTTGTATACTAGGTTTCCAAGAAATTATTTACAACTATTAATTTAAAGAAATTAACGGTTGTAAATGGAAGTTAAACATTAAAACAGAAACCACTGAGAGATAAACATTATTTGTGTTCCATATTATTTTTGGCTAATTGAAATCAGGGTTCATATAAATAACATACAGTAAGACAGATATGATTTTCCTCTTCAATAACAAAATATTGAATATTTAGCAAATAAGTATCAAATGGATTATTAGGATTTAGTAATCTAATCGATTTTTATTTGTGATATGTTAATAAAATAAGAAATTATCAACGATTTGGCCGGATTATTGCAGAAAGTAGATATTTTTAAGATCCATACAAACAAACAAAATACATACAGTTTATTCAACCACTGTAAAATAATGCGAATTCACACAAAAATAAAGTTCACATTACTAACAGAACAATATTTCAATTCCGAATTAAAAAATAAAATAAGTCACAAGAACATTACTAGAAGCGTAAAAAAACAAAAAAAAGTAGGTCATTCCAAAATACATCAACAACTACGGCAAACGGGTACTGGAATATACTATCCCTTATCTAAGTAATAAATTACCAATAAACGTTATAAAAAAAAATCAATGACAAAAATTATAAACATACATTAAAAAAATATTTCCTGAATCAAACTGTGTAGTGTGAACCAATTTTTTTTTTATTCTGCGAATACTTGAGCTGGTTATTTACGTGTTGCTATTTCTACTTCTGTGTTTCTACCCTCAAATATCTGTTTTCTTAAATATATTTAGCAATAAAATTACACGCACAGTAAAACCAACTGTGTTTCTTGTTGCGTTTTGGTATTTCTTTTGTTACATTGTGTTTTCATGTATATGAAAGAAATAAAAAAAAATACAAACAAACATAAGAAAATCATTATAGGAGCTACAATTTGGTTTATTCTAGTTATTCGTCCAGATTAAATAAGAGAAGTAGTAATGTTTTGTGAAATATACGAATTCCTTTTATAGGGGGATTCTGTCTGTAAAATATCTGGTTTATTGAGGATAATCGTAGCCATTCTATTATGCATGTAAAGTAAAACAAATATAGGTACTCATCAAATATATAAAAAAAACGAACGTCATTCGTTCTATTATTTAATGATAAGTATTTTTCCATTTACTTCTTTGTAAATTATAAAAATATGTGACAAACAAGCGGTGAAGTTATGATGCGATTTACGTCAAATAAAGATATTAATGTTGCGCGTATAAAAAAAAATAGTATAGTCAAATTTGGAATGTCGTAACTAAACAGAGGATACCCGTATAGCAATAGAAGTATACTATTCAAAAAATGACAGGAATATTAAATACTAATCGTGAAATGGCAAGTGATAAGAGAAATAAAAATGATGAAATATATTTCTTTGAATTCAGAATATTGCTTTCGAATTTTTTTTATCCTTTTCGTGAAAGATACGATGGCGAAAGAATCGGCTTCTCACGCAACTGAGAGAGGTTAAGCTCGTAACTTTATATTTGGCATATTCGAGTCACAATTTTTACCAGTTTAACAATAAAGAAATTAAATAGAGAAATTTTGTTACATTTGTTTCAAAACAATCCAGACATAGGAATCGCGATACACATTTTCATAAATGTTTTCAACATTTACTTTTATTAATAGTGACAATGAGGTCATAAACGGAGAAGTGTCTTCACCCAGAATACTCTGGATCTCAAATTTATGACTGCCTGAACACAACAACGCCGTTATAGCGGCAAATTGACATTTAAGTTGGTAGCTTGCCATGCGGGTTCCGAAAATCCCTATCACCATCCAGATTGAACTTGTTATGTGGTACTGGAATTAAACTCCGGGGTCTGCGTCTTACAAGGCAAGCGGTAAAACACCGCGCTCTACAGGGACAGTCAATGTTTTGACCAAATTCTCATAAAATTAACATAAAGGAATTTATTGATGGTTAATATTACTTGATATCGTTTGATAATGAAACAATAACTACAAATTGTAATTACAATAAATAGTAATCGCCTGCAAATTCTTATTACAATAGGGAAATGTATAATTGCAAAAAATTTATCATGGATTTAAGAATTTTAGAGTTTGAAAAACAAACAATTTTATGTATCGACAGCAAGAGAAATGATTACTCCCATGTTGTTTTTATTCAAGACTATTTAATTAAATTTAATGCAGATTGCTTAAGATATCTTTTCAATCGCTGCATTTTGATATGATATAAATCTTCTTAAAACGTGTAGTAAATTTTAATTTACTATTACATTACTTGACTCAATCATTCATTTTTTTTAACCGTCGATAAGAACGGAAGGTTGTCCGTTCGATGCGTACCTTTTTAGTTCTTATCTTATTTCTGAGCACGCATAACTTTTAATCAGTAGTCGAATTTTGATAGATCTTTTTTTTATTCAAATGTCTCGAAAACTCGAAGCCGATCTCATATAAATTATAAAAAAATTGAAAATAAACAAACAAGAAAAGTAGGATTTGAACCAGATACTTTCAGATGAAATTCTGTGTGATTTTGATGATCCTTCTTTTATGGAAAAGATTATAACACAAAGTTTATCTTAAAATAAAAAAAATGAGTGTGTAAACAGAAAACATTAATTGGCATTTTTGTTTCTAATGTAATTCTAAGATTCTATTTATCGACGACTATAAGGTGAAAAAAAAAACACCGGTATTAAATCTACCCTAATTATAAAAAAACATGCCAAACTTTGTTTATGCTGCTTTGTTTTTGTGTTAGTTTCGTCAGCTGCCACTATTGTAGTGAGAAAGAGGAAGTAAAAGCTATAACGATTGCTTACATTAGTTAAGTGCTATATTAATAGCTTAAGTTGTTAGATACGTTGATAAGGCAGCGGTATCATTGCTCGATTATCGTCTGACATCATCATACATACGTCTTTCACAAATGGGTCAAACGTTTTCCGACTTAGTGACTAAGATAGTTTAACCATCATTTAAAACATGTCCACGACGACGCCGACAATCAAGATTTCATGACGTCAATGCCACATTACTCACGTGATTCTAAATTGTTTCTTATTAAGACAACGAGAACAAGTGACTAAACATTGAAGCGATAAATAAAGAACATAAAAATATTTATAATCAACGACACGGAGCAGATTCTGAATTCAACTTCTATCTTTGTTTTTTTTTAGAGTTCCGTAACCAAAGGTTGACAATTGGAACACTATTACTGAAACTCCACTGTGCTTCTGTCTGTCTGCCTGTCCGTTTTGCAGGAAGATCTATCATGAACAGCGATAAGTAGAAATTTTAAAATTTCATAGTTTGTGTAAATATCTATTGCCACTACAGCAACAAATAATAAAAATAAAATAATACAAGAAACGTAATTTTATAGACGTTTATGGTACGGAACCCCTAGCGTTACGAGTCCGACACTCGCTTTGGCATTTATTTATTTATAACCAGGCATATCTTTTTACTAAAGATGGGATAACAAGACACATTAAATCTGTTACCTTTTATTGAAAGTATGAGATTTTGATAATTCTTTTTGATAGAAAAGACTATACGTTTATCCTATATCTATATCTCCATTAAAACTATAAGTTTTAATGGGATATAATCTCAAAAATCAACCGTATAAGTGGGAAATGAAAGAGAGATTTTCAGTTGTTCATTAAATAAAACAAGAAGAAAAATCTTAGTTATAAAGGATTTCCTTTATAACTAAGATTTTTCTTCTTGTAGCAAAAAATAAAAACTATGCACGTTTATGACTATGCTTATCTTTGCATGATGTGAAACAATATATATTTTTTTTAATTTACAAAACCAGTCGTGAATGCTACAAAAAATAACAATTGTTCCTTGTACATTTCACTTTTTTTGAATGTTAAAGACTGAAAAATTCATTATCGCGAAGAAAACCTATCGGCGAGGTTTTTACGTAGACGTAAACCTGTGGTGGGCAGCGCTGTGGAAGCGTTACGCGTTAGCGTCACTGAGACCCCGCGTCAGTGACGCCATGACGTCGAGCTGCCGCCGCTGTTGCCAAATGTGATTCAGTGGATATATAACGACGCTGGCGACTGAACGCGCCGCACTAAGTATCGAAGCCTCACGCGCCACGTTTCTAGTGCGCCGTGACCGATGTTTGTAAACGGTGTTCAAGCGATCAGTTCACGGTTGGAAAACATTCATCTAGACTATCGAAGTAAGTATTGCGACAATATTATGTTTTAAGATACCTAATAATTTTTAACGATCATAGGTACTGATTGATATATTATTATTAAAATTTAAATGAGTAATAATAGTTTATACTTGTCATAGTGCCTCTCAAAAACATTTAAGTGCGTATTTTTTAATTACCCCATAATTTTTAGTAAAGATATCTGGTAAAAAATTAGAATAATATAAGAAGATATATGAACGTTGTTCTAAATACCTACATTTGTTTGTTGTTGTCCATCAACAACTGGGCATACTATCCCTTATCTTATACACGTAGTATGCGTTATATCATAGTGGAATTGTATAAAGAGTGTGTACACCGTATCAGATATTATATTTTACTTAAAAAAATACTCTTGGTATTTATATAGAATGAAATCCGATATCGTATACCAAATTTCTACGTAAATATCTCAATTTTTAGTTTCAACTTATTTTAATGAAGGTAACAAAATATCGCCAAAATCTCGTAATTTATAAGTCCATTCGACACGCGTAGAATTGATGTAAATAACTTATAGAAATATATCTCTATTTATTCAGGAAACATGCAACCAATATCAGAAAGACCGCCTGTCTGCCCAAAGACGCAGATACCACATTTCCACCTAACACCCTCCGATGCAGGACAAAAGAAGAATGACGGTAGTCCACAACGATCAGAAAACCCGTGGCTATTGAAACCACAGCATGAGATGCCCGCAACACCACCGCCGCAGGCAAATCAGCAATCTATCAATTTCTTCCCTCAAAGAATGGGGTAGCTCTAGCTCCTAATTCTGCCTACTGGAAATATGTTGAAATAACTTTCTGATGGCACAGTGCCATCTCGTCGGAACACGGATTTCTCGTATAAAAATACTTTATAAAAGAAAATACGTTTACGTCAGAAGTGAATCGGCCAGTCTCTTGGCCAAATATATGACGTTGTGGCTGCATGGGTGTATCAGCTACGTTAGACGTGATGGTTTCATTGTAAATAAAACTGTAAATAATAAGTCAATAACAACATTAAAAATCCTATATATAAAGATAATAAAGACGTTAAATCATATTATACGATAGTTATTTCATTGAAGAAGAATAGAAGTTTTAATAAAATGTATTGTTATTATGTGTGAGAATTCTTTTACAAAGTAAGTGTACAAGCTTTAAATTCATCAAATAAGTGTACAGACTCAAAATATTATGAAGATATCAAAATAAAGAGAGAAAAATGAAGAAAAGAAATTACATTTAATCCCTAACAATGATAATAAACTATTGTTTTTGATCTGTCTTTTTTAGTACAAAACTAAAACTCAATGAGAACCAGCCATATTACGAAATAAAATTGACAAGTTAGCAAGATTTTAACATGAATAATAATATTCATTTACATTTTTTCCAAATAATCTGAACACATATTATTAAACCATTATTTATACACATTACGTCAATCACTTAAATAAACAAACATTGACAAGAGTCCTAAATCGAAAATTTTATTAATGCTTGCGGATAGTATTTACTTTTTGTACAATCTTTGAAAGTACAATTTAACATAACAATAAGTAAAAAGATGCGTTAAAATATTTATAAACGAACGAATGTCTATGAATAATGTTAGCAAATATTAAGAAATAAATTACAAAATACCGTTTTGTTTCAGTTACTAATTGATTTTTTTTAATTTCTTTTAACGCAAAGTAGATTTGATACATCATACAAGTGAGTCAGATTTCATGACATGAGTCACGGCGAACTTAAAATATTTGAAGTACTAATTACCATAATAAAAACCAGTTTTTTCTTTCAAATGCGGGTTTCGTGATTAACTGAAACTTGGCAATTTAATTACACATCTAGTGGTCAAATAAGTCAGAATAATTTTTTCTTTAAAGAAAACGCAATCCGTGTACGTGTTGTTTAGAATTCTTTTTAGAAATATAGGTAGAATTTCAAGAGGTTTAGACAAAAAGTGTTCAACCCAAATATGAGTCCAAATGTGATGTAGGTATGTATCATTAATTACGGGGGCGGAACTGTCCACAGCTCCAATTGCCGCAATATAACCGGTCCAGTTTGACTCAAATCCAAATATAACATCCTGGCAATTAGGTACAATGACATTTCTCGAATTTTCGTAGTATTCATGAATATTATTTATACTGGACAACGTCATTTAGCTGTGTTTAAAAAACTACAAAGCCGATGTCAATTAAAATTTTTTTTAACAATCAAAATGTTTTTACAAAGATAAAGAAACTTGTACATACTTAGATAAAAGTGTTACAAAGTGATACAAATATCAATGTTAATATTTCAAACCAATCATATATAATTAACACCATTCATTTTGACACTAATCTTTTAGTAAATCCTCTAAGATTATTGTCAATGTGGTAAAATAGTCCCGTACTGTTACAAACAGATCAATAAACAAAGTAGACAAATCGTATTAAGGATATATAACGTTATATATCCCGAATATAGACGATTCAATCTGATTTATTCATGAACGTTCTTCCGTAAAAAATGATGGCGGTCATAATACAAAGGTATAGATTGAATTACAGTTCCATGTATGTAAGTGATATCTACAGATAATATTGAATATGATAAGCGTTTATACAAACGATGCTCGAGACGTAAATGTTTTATAATTGAAATATTTACCACAGGCAATATAATGGCTATTGAACGTTACACTACTGGAATACTCAGAGTGCGCTCTTCGAAGCATTGCAGCGTGGATTTAATTGAAAAATAAATATCACTTACCTCGTGAGCAGTATGGGACACTTGATATGTTTTAAATGCTGGTTAAATATGCAATATTACTTATTTAAGACAAGGGATGGTCACCCGCTGCCTCTAGCGCCGGCAAAACCTGATGTGCCGTGACTGTGCGACCTCTATCGGTCGCTGAATTACGTAACGAACATACAATTATCCAGAGACGGCATATTTCACAAAAAATTAACATTATAAACATTTGTACCACGGAAGGAAAAGTGGGATTTTTACATTCGAAATTTGGTTGGCGTATGTTCTTTAATTGTATTGATCCACAAAATAAAAGATTTTATAGTAAAGCTGTAATAACAGAAAGTCTGCATTAGCTAAACATGCAATTATGAAATATTACAACTTTCTCATGTATTTTTATTTCAGATGTTACTGTTGCGATAATCAAATAAAATACTTTTAGATGTCTGTCTGTTGATTCATAGTACTATATGAGGGTGCGTCCTGCGCCCTGGAATTGATGCGCGCGCATACACGAGGCTTACCTCGTGATATATTAGTCGCTTTATGGGTGTATAGAGGCTACATAGAATATCTTTACCCCTATTACCTTAACTTTTGAAGGATTTTATAATCTACGATTCAATAGTTAAGTGTCGACGTATGTACACGCATAAATATATAAGATTTTATTAATATACAATATACACATAAATAAAACACAGTGTGTACAATATAAAACAGCTCATACGAATAGGATTTAGAACGCTGACAAAGGCAAGATGAATCAAACCATTTAACGGTATATTTCATGATGTTTAATACCACAACAATAAATATCCCGTTCAATTTGCATGTGAATTTACTACTAATACAGACATACATATACATAATTTTTGAAGTTATATCTCTAACCTTTTGTTATCGGCGCCAATGTACCTGTAAAAATTAAATACAAATGAGTAAAAAATATTTGAAAACAAAATATCTCATTATTTCCGGTATCAAAAAACGCTTAGAAATTTTACATTTCAAAGTTGGTAAAATCTATGATATATTTAACATTCTATCATCTTTTATCTTTCCATTCGAGTTCAGACTTTATAGCAATTATAATTTATTTATTTTTATGCACTATATTGCTTAAACGTAATAAGCCGGGTTTTTGGGATTGTATGGAAGTAACTCCACTAATACTTGATTATCAATAGTTTACTGCTGCTGGTTGCCTTGTAACATCGCGGTCCTGAGTTCGATTCCGGGGCCAAATGAGTATTGGTCAGGGCCGTGCTAGGGTTTTCTCGAACCTACCTGAGCAGCTCCAACTCTCAATGTCAACCAGCCGCCTTAACCCTTTGAGTACTGAATTATTTGGAGACTTTTATGCATATATAACGGATTTAATTTATTGCGATCTGGATTAATATGTAGGAGTAAAACATTTTATTTGGAATATACTTATACTGGTGATATAAATATATTTTTGAAAGAACATTTCAATTACGAAATCTAAATAAATAGATAATTGAAACAAAATAGAAACATTTATAAAGAACAAGAACGAACTTAAAGTCTAATAATTTTGTACAGTATGGTATTTTTCAAAACATGTCGTTTTCATCTTTTTTACTCTCTAATTCACTGTATCATGTGTTATCATACAGCTTTAATTGTACTTCATTGGAACTATCATTTTCGCTGTTATAAAATGTTTTTTTTTAATTCAGACATCTTAGAATAGCATATCAAAAAAAAAACAGGGATAAAATAATAATTATTTGCAACTTTAAGATGTCGAAGACAAAGGTTAGGCAATTGTTTGCGATCAACGCTAACTAGGTGGGGTGGCGCAAAAATCAACGCCTACTACTCAAATTCAGATGACGAGTCTCACTCGTCAAATGTACTCAAAGGGTTAATAGAGTTACTATTTCGGCAGTTATTTATGTAACAGATTGTGTTTGCTGGGCGATCACGCTTCATTATGTATGGCCTTATTGTCACTTAATTTCATGTAAAAATGAGGCCATTTGTCCATTTCCAATAAGCAGAACCGGCTTTATAATCGAGACAGTGTCCTTGACACTACACTATCGATACGATAAAGACGGTAAAAATTAGATTACCACGTGTTCCTTTTATTACCTCATCATATTTTAACACTTTGTCGGTAAGAACGTTATAACCGCCTTTAAAATACAAAGCGCTTAGCGGAAAGCTCCCACTAACTCTCCAGAAAACTTTTTTGTTCTTTTTTATACATGACTCATAACTTTTAAGTAGGCACATATAGATAATTCTTTATTTTTGGATGAAGTTTGAAGGCCTAGTAGAATTAAAGAGTATTTGAAACCGTTAATTCATGTTAAAAAAAAATTACACCTATTTTATTATAAAGAGAACATCTTAAACTTGGTTCCACAAAACATTAACCCTGTGGAATACGGGAAAATGAATGACTTAGATTTTAGAACGGTTCTTAGTTTCTTCTCGGAAATATGTACGTTACGCTGATTAAATGATAAAATTAGGATTTCCCCGCGCATGGTCGCTTGGAAAAAATGGAAACCAAACAATATTGTTTGATAAGATTAGACAATGCAAAAAAAGTATTCAAATGAATGTAATATATAATTTATGTTTACGATTATATTACTTTACAAATAAAATGCAATTAAGAAACAATTAGACGATTTGAAATCATAATGTACATGAAGCATTTTCTAAAGTTTTTTTTTATCAATTTCCAAAAAGGCATTATAACTACGTTATATTAAGCGAAACTTTTTAAATAGTGTTTAATAAGTACTGACGTCAATAAGACCGGTATATATTGCAATATTAAATTATTATTCAAATTGCCTATTTGCTATTTTCATCAAATTACTACAACAGTAATGTTACAGTAACGTCTTGCAGATATTGTTGCGTGAGCCAGGATTATAAGTTTCATAGCAACCCACAAATGAAAAGTCCACGAAGTTACAAACATGTAGAGCTTGTACACGTTGGCAGTTAAAGTTGGGATACTAATTTTTCACCCTAAAATATTTGTGATAAATTCTTTATCATTTTGTTTGGGTAAGCTCAAAGTAAACGTCATGTACCTAAATGTAATTATAAAGAAAACATTTAATGTTGTCTAAAAGACTTTTTGATTTCACCAAATTGATATATTTGTACATTATGAAAGAAAGAAATTATTCTATCTGCATTATGAATGTAAGATATTAATTGTCATAAGCTCGAGATTAAATTATTTAACGGTGGCCTCCTAAAATTAAAGATTATTAATTATGATTATTCTTGCCTATATTTTATAACATTGCGTGAAAAAACATGTAATTATTACGTTAAATTTAAATACATACATACATACACACACACACACATACACACACACACACATATATATATATATAT
>DWQX01002586.1:0-21143 GCA_018245475.1 Pharmacophagus antenor | reverse complement strand
CCCCCCCCCCCCCCCCCCCCGCCCCCCCCCCCCCCCCCCCCCCCCCCCCCCCCCCCCCCCCCCCCCCCCCCCCCCCGAAGAGCACTGAAGCATTGCATCACAACTCATGTCATGGACTACCCTACTTGTTACGCTTACGATTTCTAACCTAACGACGCGTAGTGTTCAAAAGCTTTTTGGTTTTACACAGAATTTGTAAAGCAGTTTCGAAGTTATGATACCACAGTAACGTGTTCAACTTATAACGCTTTAATTTTAGGGTCGAGAGTAAAAAGTGTCTATATATATTAAATATTACTTAGCGGTAGTTGCTAATATTTCGAACATTAATGTTTACTACCCACAATAGTTTATCTGTTACATAAAAACGATTTCCAAATCGTCTAAGAGACCTTGAAATGTTCTATTTTGAAATCATAACGTACGCCCGAATATGAAATACCTGGCTACATTTCACGGGCCCTTAAGCGTGTAGGTGGGATCCGCCGAAGTGCAACGGTGCATGGCCGCGATTTGATATCGTGCAGTGGTTGGTTATCGTTACATTGCACTAAGTTAGGGCGCTTCACCTGTTAGATACATTATTAGATGCACCTTAATGATCAATAATTAAGTAGGTTTTATTACTACTTTTATTTTTATGTGGAAACTGATATTTAAGTTCTTTTGAAATCTCAGCACGATTACATACAGTTACAAAATTTTAAATATGAAAAATAAAAATCAACAGGTCGTCTACATATGCGAAGGATTTATGTTATTTATGCGTAGTTGTTGTGTGGATATGCCATTTTACTAAGTTTTAGAAAAAAAATGCAAATTTATTAAAATTTTATGATTTTTTAAGTAATCATATCATAAGAGGTTTAGAAGCGAAAAGGTGTAATAAAAACTATCGATTGATCGATTACTACCCTGGTTCCTCCGATAATCCGCTCACTTATAAATTCCATATCATCAGCTTAAAACGAAGTTAGGTTTATATAACCTCTATTTTCGTACGATATTTAGAACGTGATAATGATGGCGTGGCTCATTAATGTGTGATTACTTGCACTTACAGCACTGACGACTGGTTGAAGTGTGTCCGATTGAAATCGTGCAGCAATAGATGGAAGAGGCCAAGGTGCGTGAGTCATATTTATGACACGAGCAACGGACCATTTGAAGTAACGACTACTTATTCCCCTAATCACTTTTATGAGTTGCCTTCATTAAAACCACAGCGTGGAGGACAATAGCCCGTACCGCTCTGATCCGGAAGCCTTTGAAACCCTTGACCTCCATAACGTTTATTGTTAATGAGGCTATTATGACAGGTGCGGTGTAATCTTATACATCTGAGGTTTGATAAATTATTATTATTATTATAAGATAGCGAATAATGTCACTGCGTTCAGTAACAATGGAAAATTATTAGCTGTGTGTTTAGTTCATGGAAAAAGAGTTACCTTTGTGTAGAAGTAGGAAATAATTGCGAGGCCTTGCGAAGTTCATCGCCATCGACGAGACCCCACGTTCCTTCCTGCCTACACAGTTCGACGCGATATTTCCGCGTTCAAGAGAAAACTGACTAATGAATTTCGTTTAGCCATGAACAAAAGTTATTAATCGTTTAAAACTTTAGTGATAAAATACATTTACAGCATATTATAAATTTAATAGAAAAGACAACGACAACGATTTTGTCAATTTTTTGCAACAGTTGACGTTTACTTCTTTTGAAATAACGGCTTGTTACAAGACAAAGGTTTATTATCTTTTTAAATACCGTTAACTGTTTATTCTCATAAAGAATATTCTCCAGGTTTTTCTTAAAATATAACAAGACATTTCGGATATTTCCTAACCAATTTATAAAACTAACAGGACTTTATGAAATAATGACAAATTCTAGGAAACGATATACGCTGATTCTTAATGTTACATCTATTATGTAATGGCGAGTGCGACACTGACCCACCGGGGGCCGGTCACGCGGGCTACTTTCCTTTCTTTATTGACACATTCTATAAATGGAAAACTACAATCACAATGATCGTCGTATGCGATCATTCTCGCGTAAACAAAGCAAAGGATTATGTAATGAGACTTAGTAAGATGTTGTGTCAGGCTCGTAACAGCTCTGATGTCCTCTGAACCGATTGTAAATATCATTGTAAGTTTTATGTGTCTCGAAGTTTAATATTGTTGAATGCCAAAACAAATAGTCATTTCTCTTAGCATTAATATCGCTATATTGTTTTTAATTAGCAAAACTTTTTGGTTGTCTCAAAGTACATGCTTATAATATGGTGTTGATATACATTACATTTGATGTTAATTGAAAAGTCTGATTCGTTTTCAGACAAAACAACTATTTATATGCATCTATGTCGGTAGGACGAACAGAACTTACTTTTTCTGTTCGTATTATAATTTGTTATGAAAACATGGCAGCGTTGACATTATGCTGATGGCGCAGTGTGCTTAAGATATATCTTCGTCTTCGATTTTCTTTTCAAATGTAAACTATGCTAAAACATCACTGAAATTGAATAGGTGTTATTTGATATCCGTAAAGGTTATTCATACAAGCATTGCGTTTATATTGCAGATTTCATTCACATCTTACAGGTAGAATATGTCAGCCATTATTTAATGTCTACTTGTTAGTTATTGTGAAAGCCTTTTCATAATACGATTCCGTCCTACGGGTTACGGCTTGCTAACCATTTACGAAACATTAAGTAGTTATTAAGAACACGTGACTTGACAGTACAAGAAGAACCACAGCGAGGAAGCGTCGTCCTTGAGACCCTTAGTAATAGACGATACTCCTTAATTTAATTCGTTGAAATAAAATATGATTTTATTTCAACTAGCTACTTAAAAACCTTTAATCCATACAATTCGGTATTTCGATTTGAAAGTAAGCAATTTTAGCATAGTTGAATGCGTTATTTGAATAAAAAAAAAATAATTAGTGACTTGATCATCAATTATTATCGGAATAATTAAAGTAGGGAGACGAAACACTAAATGGTAAAACGTATAACAGCGTTTTTGGAACGAGTACAATATCCATAGGAAATTTATTAAAAAACATGTTAGTTTAGTTGACATTTATATTGCTAGAAAGTTTTTCGTGTAATTGACTAAAAAGTTTTACGTATGTATATCAAATCATTATTTTAAGTAATTGATGAATATTTAATTGAAACATTTCAATGACTAAACAAATAAAGGGCATCGAGACCTGAACGCATAATTACAGATTTTTTTTTAATTAAAATACAATACAAAGCTGGGTCGTGTGACACATCGTTCTGCTTGCCTCAATTATACGCGCAATATTCAAAATGAACTCGCAGTAACCACGATGCAAATGTGACAGCATTGTGTTTAGTCTATTTCGCGTCATTTATTTTATACAATAAATCATCAGTTCAATCCTAACCAAATATAATATTAATTTCATAAGAAAGATTGGAATGATACTACATTACCAATATTAAAATAAATCATATTGTGATCTTGTACTTCAATATGTGACAGTAATTGATGACCACTTTTGTGTGTTGCTTGTATAACAAAACCTAAGACGTAATATAATAATTTGTGTGTGAGATTAATATAAATATCAGTTGTAAGCCAGATGACTCGTAAAAGAATAACTAACGCAATACGTTACAATTACAGAGTATTTTAATGTTTTTATTACTGCACCATTATCGCTACAGCCAATATAGATGTTAAATTAATGATGAAGATCCTAAGAATAGCAATAACTTCATGGTGTATTAAAAGTGAAAAAGTTCGAAAGTTTGCTTCCTGGATCACAACACAAGCGTAAGATATGGCGCATGCGCGGATTACAATCGCGATGTAACAGAGCGGCATTTGTGCAACAGTTATGCAAAATGCAATCGTGCGGATCGCGCTTGGCGTGGGCAGACGCTGCTCGCTACTCGTCGCCCGTTCGCCGGTTGTTTAGCGTTTATTGGTTAAATAGATCAATTGCTAAATATTCGTATGCAATGTAATGCTAGGTTTTAACAAATTATGCTGTCAATATATATTAGACTAGCATGTTATGGAAAAAGTATTTGCCAAAATTATAAAACTATATTTTTTAATGCAGTCGTTAAATATTTATTGCTATAATGGAAACAAAATGTCCTTCTGAATTCTTGGAATAAGCAAATCCTCAATGGATAATAGATATTAAAAATCAATACAAAAGGGTATATTATGAAATAAATTTAGTGTAGGTACTCCGCTATAACCGGCGGTATCATTACGAAACAAGAAAAGAAAGTTTAAGACCGTTTCGGCCGAGAGAATGTCGCTCTGATCGCCTTGCACTACCTTCATGCAATTGTAATACATCCCGCTCTAATACCCGCTACGCTTGTGATGTAACCACTCCTTAACTTCCACTTTTTTATTATTGCGTACATCCTTTTAACATTATTTTAAATGAATGTACGCAACATATTTTTTTCAAAATTATGTAAAATGTAATTAAAAAATAGTAAAGATATTGTATCTATGTTAAAACAGAGATACAGTAAAAATGATGATGACTATTAAATGTACACGTGCCCTTTGCATTTGAATGTATGATATTAGAACGATCAAGAGAGCGACCGTGTTCAATGTGTCAAAAATATCAAATAATTTTATTACGTTGCATAAAGTTATAAACTTGACGGGCAATTACGTAACGCGGTGAAGTCGCAAAGTGGGTAAGGTAGGGGTGGAGCGTGTCGGTATTGCGCGCTTATGGTTAAAGTGTTACGCCGTGTGCCCAATTCCTCCGCGATGCTGTGATGCAACGCGGCTGCAAATGTATGCCAAAACTGCAGGCGAATCTCCGACATGGATGTTAAACGGGCCTAAGTATTCCACAGATTTCAATCGTTGCGCCGTATTACGGAATGAAAGTGGAACTAGATCGACGCTCTTATGAGCTCGGCTGCTTTACAATTTATTCTCGAAATTATCCCGTGAGAGAATTTTTTATTGTGCGAAATAAATTTTACGATTTTGCGAAACTGTCAATAAATATGTAGCTTTTAAAATGGCGGTAAGATTCGCAATTTTAAGATTTATATTTAAATAAGAGATATTAAGTGTTGTAACCTTGATAGAAAGGATCGTCCTTGAGCTTACTGGTTCTTGTATGAAACGGAGTCCACCTATTTCTTTAAATAAAGAGAAGTAGGTATAATTATGTAATTAGCTAATCATTTCATTATAATAAAATTATTTACATAATTAACATTTTTAAATAACTATAAAATTAAAAGCCTTTAAGTAACCTTATTCACGACTTAAATGTTAAATAAAAATATTGTTCCAAACGTTATAGCATTTCAGGGTTTATCAGACGAACAGATAAGATAGAATGCGTAGGTACAGTACCCTTTTGTTTATGCAGTGCACTCCAATAAGGCCTCAGATATGCATTATCACCCACATAAGTACTCGCCGTCTATAACTATTTGCTTACTCACTCCAAACGTCTATTATTTGTCGACAAAGTAAATATGAAACAGAAATATTATTTGGAGTGTGTGTACTATTTATAGATCATAGATATAAAATTTTTGCTTCTAGAGCAATTATCTAATGAATCGTAAATATTAGTAAATAAATAGTTAGTTAAGCAGAAGATAAACAACACATTAAGTATTAATTTAATAACATACTAGCATGAAATTCATTAAAATACGGTTTATATTAAACTGTATGTATGTCTCCAAAATATAATGTTTTTAGCCAATATAAACCGTATGCGTCTTTTTATTTACATGACGTTAAAGATTTTAATTAGTTTGAGAAAATGAAAGAAATTTTAAATTTCTTAAATGATAATGTACCAGTTTTTAAGTACGTACACGTAATAAGTTTTTGTGTTAATACAAATTTATATTTCACTTTTAGAAAACCTTTTTTTTAATAAGTTTTCTATCTTTGAATCATGCATTGCATGTTGTGAAATGATGTATTTTCACTATAAACAATCATCTAAAAAGTTATCTAGATATACGAGTATTAGCTAGCATCTCGGTGCGTAAATTCCAAGATGTGTCTGCGCTTTTAGTAGTCTATACGGCCGTGGGCGTAACCTGTAAATCGACAATGCCGTCGCCAGTCCGGCAATGAACCCTCACATTTGTTCTGCTGAAACAATTAGTAGAGCTTTACAAATGTTTGTCGCCTCGTATTGTATATATCTTATACATACACAATTGTATAAAGAATATAATAGACGATCTTATAATTCTAGTAAAGCAACAAAAACATAGTTCTGGACATGATACCATAAAACGAATATTAAAGTATTTTATTTAAGCACAATTTATATCGTATATATTATGCTTATGAATTTAAAATAAATATTCGAACATAAACTAAGACGATTCATAGCGTAATTGTTTTGTTATTCTAATTTATTTTCTTACAATTTAATGAAGTTAACGTGGGCGACCAAATAGTTATTGCGTTATTAAGTGACAGGGCCGTACCATCTACGACAAATTCAAATTCTGTATTTATGCGAGTTGAGATTCATAATGGAATCTACACATTGTGTAAGACAGCATTCAAGGTAAATTAGATATTAAAAATCCTAGCACTATTGAATGGCCTGTTGGTGTAATGGATGTAACCCTGCGACAGAGGTTACGGGTTCCTTACCTTCTCAGGACAAAGATTCATAAGATGAATATTTGCGTTGGTTTTGTGTCTGGTTGCTAATATTTGTTTATTTATTTATTAAAGTTTAATGCACTCTTGTACATGAGGTGGATTTAATGCCAAATGGCATTCTCTGCCAGTCTACCTTAGGGTTTATATATAGTCAATTATGCATAAAAAAATATATATGTATACCAGTCTATATAGACTCATACTAGAGCATCATATATAGACTCATACTAGAGCATCATATATAGACTCATACTAGAGCATCAGAGTACTATGTATAAAAATATTCCAGATGTTTATTAATTTATTTATATAAATCATAAGAATATGTTATTCGTGTATTCGTGCATATTGGAGAACGGGTACTGTCCTAAACATGAGCTGGGATGGGAGGGAACAAAGGGTTCTGACTCACGTCCGGGATTGTAATGGACGGAGAAAGGAACAGTTCTCAAAATAGAATAATGACCGGTGGTCCTGGCCTACGCTTGTTTCTTGACAGACTGTCCTTTACAAAACTATTCTTTAAAAGATCTTTAAAATACTCAATGAAATTTATGGACAGATAATAGTAAAAATTTACAGTGGGAATAAAAATAATTATCAATCGTATCTAATCAATTATTTTCATTTAATGCATTCAAAACATTTTTCATTAATAACAGCTGTACACTCGTTAATGTTAGTTTAAATCGTCATTCATAGAAGAATTTTTCCACTGACGTTCATTAATTTCGTAATCTAATATATGTAAGTAGATGCAAAAACTGCGATAATCAAATATTTCACAGCAACATAACAAATGCTATAGGCATTTGAGACTAATCATTTTGCGTTGCCTCGGTAAAATCATACTTAAGACTCGTCACTTTTTGCTAACTCAAAGCGAAAGAATATAATCTAAAATTACTTTTTGTGTACAAATGCCTAGGCAAGTAGTGGCAAGCTCCCACGACTAAACTTATTGTTTGTGCAGCACTCGAAGGTTTCTGCAATGCCTAGCCGTTGGGAAACAGCGGAGGTTTCGACTTAGAGGCCAGAACCGGCTGTTTGAGAAATACTTCGATTTCGAAAAGTGTGGAAAGCTTGTTCATACTAAAATTGTAAAAGTGGAACGAGTATATATAGCTACAAATAAAATTAATAACAATGTAAATGAATTGTTACAAATATAATCTAGTAGACAAAAGAATATTTCCAGCTACGAATGAGTAGAAGAATGGAAGACTAGTAGATTTAGGTGCAATACCATGAAGTCAATTAGTCAATTATTGCCTATGAAATTATAGCTGTTACAGCACTCGTTGTTGAATATTTCTGGCAACACTGGCTGATATGTATGTAACACTTTGTCCGCAGCGACTAAGTGGTAACTTCAGCGCTTAACAAATCTTTGTTTCACTGCCAAATAAAAGAAATGCATACACGAAAAAATTGTAGACTCGTAAGAGTAGAGAAACTAAGTATGTTTTACCTACAGATTGCATTTGTCAGTACCAATGATATTGCATCTTAAGCGTAATCATGCAAAAAACATTAGGTTCCGCAAGTTCTACATAAAATGTTTTTCCCAAAATTGCTGTAAGCGAAAAGTATTAATAAAGACGCGTTTGAACAATAACAGAAATCTGTTTCTCTGTTTGTTCAAACGTCTCTACTTGTCTCTCTGCCAAAACACTTAAATACATATGTAATATTTATAACCGATAAGTAAAAATTAAAAAGAGTGTTTAGTTTCATAACTAAAGTTTCCCGGTGGAATTGTAATATTTCACCGAGATAAGGGAGTGGAACAATTACAATATGTCTTTATCTTAACACGTGGAACGCTAATCGCGTGACCTCCACCAATGCTCTTCGACAACATGATACATTAAAACATACACAACGTACCAAAGTAAAATCCTAATAGTCCTTTATTTTTAAACACCTATCATACTTATATCAACAACATATGTAAAGAATATAAAGTCGCGGTCTGAAATGTATTGTGAAGCCGTTATCATTACATTTGTTGAGGCATTTCCTTTCATTATTTTGTAAGTCGATAAGAAATATAAATGCGTAAAACATTTGATCGTCGCTTGTAATGCAAATTGCGTACTTCGATGAACTATCAATATCATATTACTATCAACTATTCGCACATTTTAATGAAGATAGGTAATAAGTTCAATTTTTGTTTTATAAAATAACAGAACCTGTTACTAGCGAAAGAATCCAAATCTGTTAAGTCTGGAACAAAGATTTTAGATGTAAAGTCTACTAGTAATAAAAAAATTCAATATAATACGCATAAGATCGTATTGGTGAATAGGCGGCAGGTAGTCGGTTGTAGGTGTATTTACGACCTCAACGGTTTTAGATTTTTTTTTGCGATCAGCCGAAACACAAAAAGTATAAAGGCATCAGTGCAGTGCAGTACACCTTTCCAAATCCCCACTGTTAACATTCAATGCAACCTATTATGAAATTGTTTGGCAAAGATTTTATCAATCGCGATTATTTATGATGTTAAACTCTATAAAGTTTCATAAATTTATCTCACACGGACGATGTAAGATTATTTGTTATTTAAGCGTTATATATAAAGAACCCCTCAAATGCTGGCGTTATGTATGTAAATAACCAAATATAACGAACATGGAGGCAAGCAACAAGTGGTTCGGTTCATATGCAATGTAAAACACCACAAAAACCGTGAGCAGGTAGCGTAAAAGACGAGCAAACGATTTATAACTATGTGAATTAGCTAATAGAACCGGTTTTGCCCCACTAAATACACATAAGCTACTCAGCAAGAAAACGTGCTATTATGTGTCTTATTTCAACGGATCACGACACGTTTTTAATTAATAAAAAGAATAATACGAGCCATACCAGTCACACCACTTAACCGCGTCTGTTCTTTACCCCTGCTGAGATTTGAAAAGGATTTGTCAAGCAGTAATATTATTCACCATCGTATACATAAAATTTTAATTTTTATATATGTTGTGTGAAGGGATATTTAATTAAATTTTAAGTACTTACCTACAAAAATATTGAAATTTTACAATTACCTACACACCATATAAACAATTTATTTTTCGAATCTATGTTATAAATAAAAAGTTTCAAGTACATGATACATAAATAACAAATCCCCTATGGTATTACTGATAAAGTAAATCTAGGTAACACAAGAATCGAAATTAACGTGTAATGCATCGTATGTGTTGTGTACATACCAACAGAAATTACACTATAATTAATGCCATAATAAAATGTCTCTAGTCGAATAATACTGGAAAAGACCAATATATATATTACAATACACAATTATTTGACGTTTCAAAAAATCATTGATTTGCTTATTTAAGTAACGCAGATAACGAACATTTATTTAAATTAATGTTGAATAAAAATTATCTTTATTTTTTATTAAATTATATTTATTAGGAAAGGGAAGATTAACAGAGTTTTTAAATCTATGCAACAAGTTGATTAGCCACCTATATCCATGGACAAGTTTTCTTCAGTCGACGATGTCAAAGTGTCAACTTACTTTTACTTTTCCAAGGAAACTGGCCGTGCGCCTAGCCAGATCGTATTCATGATTCCACAACACTTCATGAACGGAATAGTCTCGCTACTTATTCACCCGCACGCAACACTTGCAACTAGTTTTACTTATTTTCCGTAAAACATAATTATGGTGTTAGGAACCATAGACTTGGACAGTAAAAAGTAAAAGGAAATTCAACCTATATTTTGTCGAAAGCTTAGTGTTCTTAGCATACGGTCAACAGTATTTTTTTTAATAATATAATATTTTACCGCTTCTTTAACTCGTGTAAATTTGTAAAGATACATTTTATAAGAATTGTTTCAGTTTTTTTAAGATCTATACCTATTATGACAAATGTCTTTGGTCTACATGACAATGTGTCAATAACATTAACCACTTCTTATGATTTCAGATTTTTAATAAAAATAGAAAAATACAATTTTTGAATATACCTAAATTACTGCCTGAGGAAATAGCTAGGATGAATGAATGACTTATGCATTAAATAATATTAAAAGGAAACAAAAAAGAATATTAATTGTAATATGCATACTTTAAAACATATATTAACATAATCATTTGTTTAATAATGAGATTATTAACAAGATGAAGGTTCCCATAAAAGTAACACAGCAAATTGACGACAATTTTTTTTATTGATAAAATGAAAGTACCATAGTAATCTATAGAGAAATTAAGTAATTTTTGTATTGTTTGTTACTTAAATTAAAAACGTTGTTACGTATCATAAGGCAAAATAGCTAATTATATAGAAATTAAGTTTTACCTTCAAGAACAGATCCCCAAAATCATACAGAGCAGACTGATGCATTATGGCAGTAGACATTATGTAAAACCAACTCGACACTAATTTTGATCCAGGTTTTTAAAGCTCGTTTTGTGTAGTCGATAAACTGATCCACTAAATCACGATAATGTTCGAAAAACTCACTGCAATTTTGTTTGAGTAAATAATTAGTCCGAATTGTTTCGACAAGAATTTAAAAAATCTCTGTTTTAGAGTTTATTGAATGTTGTAACAATGCGAGAATTCGTTGCGTTTTTGTTTTTCGTTCGGTGACCACAGATTGAGTCCGAACTAGTTGGCTGGGGGCGATGGTTTTTTTTCCTGTGCCCTCCACGATTAAGCCAGAACAGTAGTTTTTTTGAACACAATTTCGCATTAATTGCGAAAATGTACAAAACAGTCCTTTGTTTCGAAAAGTCTTGTTCACTTTTATTTTTCGCGTCTATACGGAAATACACAAATGTTGGTCAAAACTCTGCGCGAACTGTCTGAATTAAACTTTCGACAATAAATACTTTTTACTTTCCGACTTTATACTGCAAAACGTTTTATTCTGGCTGTATAAATCGTAAGATACAAAAAATAAATCGCAGTGTCAACGTCCGCGCAAAACGCACCACACGTTCATTCCGTATCACGCTTACTCGCGCACTGAGCCTGCAATTCGGTTCGCCCGTGACTTGTGAGCCCACAGCGGGCGGGTGAATTTTGTTTTCAAATCAAACGGCGCGATCACGTTTTGGAGCGAGATTTCGATTCGGATGCACTCGGCTTTTGTCGGTTATTTTCGGCGGTTTGTTGTTACTCCGGCTCCAAAACAAAACTGATAAAACTCGCCTTGATCGCGGTTTTTATTTATATCATTTATTACTTTTTAAAACCTTTATTAAATGTCTATAAAGAACGATGAATCACTTGATGATTGACTTGATGAATTCACTGCCACAGGTATAGCATGACCATTCCGAAATATATAGTAAACTTAAAGAATAGTAAAGAAAAAAATATGTCCGCATTATAATAATGTAATGGATATTATATTATGTGCATAATTTCATTTTTTCTTAGATTATTAATATAAAATTGTTTCTATATAATTTCAAATCAATAAACTGTTTTAGACATATTTCATTCATTTTAGACGAAAGCTTTAATTACGACTAGGTGTTCATTTGCCTATTCGCATACGGTAAGGAAGTGTTTAAAAAATACGTAGCAAGTATGGTGAATGAATGCAAAAAGTGTAAATTTTAGAGCTGGTTCCACCAAACAAGATATACGTTGTTCGTGTCCACTTTAACACAACTTGGAGCGGTTATATAATAATAATTATATAAGCGCTCCTTCTGTTGATAATATTTAACAATATTTTGTAGTATGACGTGAATAGTAATTATTATAATGTTTACGAGAGTTATGATGTATTCGGGTACGTGAATAGAATGAAATAATTGGTCTCACTCTCTTGATGGCTATAACGTTTGTGATCTTAATCAGTACGTTTAAACTTCATGATTTTTACGTTTATTGTTAGGCCCGTTTCCGCGTCGCTTATTCATAAGATCATTAGAGATTGTCCGCCGCGTCCCCTGAACAACTTTTTATTATGGCATACGTCGCAAACCCGTTTGTCGGTTTAGTGTTATGCGCTATGTTGCACCAACCTTACGGGAGTTGGACTCTGAGATGGTCAGTTTTATTGTCATTTATGATTCAAGCCCTTTAAGGTTTTTATAGTTGTGTATAATAAAGTATTTTTAATTTAATTTACTTTATCTCATATTGCTATGTGGTATTACGTCCGCCTTATATACAAAACATTTTGCATTAAAACTTTTAAATATATAAATATTACTAACAGTCAGTCGTTCCAACTGCAACCAGCATACGTTGTTATATAAAGCTATCACATAAATAAAGTTAGGTTGAATGCAAGTCCGTGTCAGCTTTAGCTTTATTGAGATAGAAAGAGGTTTTTAAATCGAGACGTAACTTTATTCTTTTTCCTGTCAGCTGAGCATTAATTTGAACAAGGTGGTTTTATTTTGATTATTTTGTATTTGGACAGATTTGGTCTCGTAAAAATTGATACTAGGTTTACCGACACTCATTTTCTTTTCGCGACCAAAGTAATTTATTACATTTATCCTTATATCTATTTTTTTAGTAAATAAAATATAATGCAAAGTTACCCGGAAAGTAGGAAAAAAAAACTGAATATTCGGATACTCGTAACTATAGAGAATTATTAATCAACGTTATTGATTCAAAATGACGCGTCCTGTAAAATTAGTATTAAAGAAATAACGTCTACGTATTCAAATAGGAAAGAATTTCTAGCAGTAAAATTACAAGGGCAATATATGCGATTTTGATGATTCTTTAATTTGGTTGGAAAGGTAATATCGAAATACAAATTATTTATATATATTGCATTAAATAAGCTGACAATATTATTTTCTCTCATGGGAAAAAGTTCTGTAATGTGAGTTGAAATACAAAAATAGTTAGTGTAATTTAAGGGATACATTTTGCCGTTTGATAAATAACAAACGCTTATTTTGTGCGTATAATTCTTTAAGTTTATTCTGTCTTTATGAAGACATTTTCAACAGTACGTTTGATTATTCTGTTGTATGTGTCTAATAGCAGTATTCGCTTTTACTGAAGACGTGAAACATCAGGTTTGTACGTACCCCCAGTACGTACAAACCTGATATTTCACTTATCCGCATACATCAAGCTTCTTTCAAATCTATATAAAACATTTTGTACTCAAACAAACACGGATCATACTGTGTTTTTACTTAAACATCGTGAACTTATTACAAAATATTTATATTTATGTGAAAAGATCCATGGATACCAACTAAATATAAATATAAAGGAAGTATAAAAACAACGAAAATTTAATGAAAACGAAATTTAACTATTTGGAGGTACCAAACGGTTCAATTTTGTTATGTGACTAATTATATATCTATACATCCCCGTTGTCCTCCGTCGGCCATTATTCTGAATGTGAAGTAGATGAAAAAATTCCTTTGTGGCATTAAAAATTAATATTTATTACGGAACCAGTAGGCCGGTGAACAATGACCGTACATGACTGTTTTATGTAATGGGTCAGTGTCGAGTGACGCTCACGTACTGCTTACTCTTAAACTTATTGCGCTCGGAAACACAATACATTGTACGCAAGCATGCTTTGTAATGGTAGACTTACCTACGGCCGCAGGCAAACTACAATTAACGCATCAACATAACGTTCCTGTATGAAAAAACAACAACGTGAAACAAACAAACTGTAACTTATAACGATAAGTCGTTATAAATTAATGACAGTGCATTAAAAGCCCTATACATACATGCACATAGGTTGGTATAACAGAAATAGCGGTGTACGTATCTGTCTAAATTAACGTAAATCTTTAATAGTATGGAAAGAATATAATAATACAGCATTGATTCTTTGTATTTTTAATAAATACCCGTATATTTAATAAAAATGTTTACAGTTTCTCTATCGTTTTCTCATTTGCGGATATTTTTATTGTTTTTTTTTTGTTTTTTATGTTTATCATTGTATTTATTTTCCAAATTATTAACTAAGTTACTATGTCATATCGAACAATAGCGACTGAAATGGCACCTTAATTCATTTCATTTTGGCTTTGAAATTTTAACAATTCACTCAGAGTACTACAGCACTCAATTTATTTGACAATTGATTTAAATTCTATTCAAGTACAGGAGCACTTAAAATTAATTACTAAAATGTTTTCCCATTTACAGTGTTATCTGTGATATCATTCAGTAGTAATGATTGTTAATTGACAATACTATTTATAATCTATTATTAAATTATTGTTAACAACATTTTACTTGATTTGTTTTTCACCACAATTTACTATAGTTGTAGTAATGGTCATGTTTTGATTTTTATAATTTCGAGAAATATCAGTTTGATCACTGTGTAATATAATTATTTCTGTGATACATATAAATTTACTGCGGGTGCTTATACCTTTAGTGTCATTTCTATTTACATAAGTAATATTTATATCATCAAACAGAAGAATGCAAACATTAGTAAGAGAAGTTGCTCGATTAATGAGACATTATTATTTTATATCCCGAGATTAAGATTGTTCAAACTGAATGCTTTTTCGTCTCTTGACCCAGATATATAAAAACAAATTATCATTAATTTTCATTGAAGATGAAAATTAATTTTTAAAGTCTCTCGATTCACCGTTACTATTTTTATTTTATGTACATGTTGGAGTTACTACCCTAACAGATTTTGGTATAATTAACTTAATTACTATATGGATGTAACGAGAACTTTTAGAATTTAATTATAATATCTTTTGGTTCCCTAAAAATCACTATATAATACAACGTAGTATCTTTTAGATAATTTATACTCTGACCCTTAATGTATTTTCCTTGCCTGACAGTGGGCAATTCATTATGTATTTCTAGTAATAAGTATTGTTAATTTAATTTCCAGGTCTTTAATTTTAAGGAGACTAGTTTTTTCTATTATTAATTTGTTAAATAGATTTCAGATCTAAAAATATTTTTATTTGAGTAATAATGATAATCGCGAACGTTTTCGGAAGTCATATAGTTGACAATCAGTCGAATAGCGTTTTAAAATCTAATGCCTTTTATTCAGCTAAACAATGGAGTTGTGTTAGTTAAAATTATAGTGTTTACGGTTACTAGAATCACAATAACGATAAAATAGACACCGCTCGATAACAACAGAGGTGACTTTGTCATAGACGTTTGCTGATATACGATCTACGGTAAAGCAGTGCGATTGAATTGCTAATTTACTATTAGTTATACCTATTCTTCTTTTCCTACTGCATTGTTTCATGGATATGGTTATTTTACCCACGAGTAATTAGACTGTTTTTAGTGCATCGCCATTTGTTAGTTCTGGCCTAATTTAAATGGGAGCAAGTGAATTGAAACGATTGTTACCATGTCTTGCGAACACAGTCGTATTTCCTCTCTCTTCGTGTTTTACTTTTTCTATTATAATGGTGGTTCAAGAATATTATTATCATTTTTATATGCCTGTTAATTACAAATTATTTTAGCTTTTGTTTTAAATAAATTAAATTTATAATTTTGCAATAACCTTTAATAATTCTTAATAAAATATCCTGGTTCTTGTAATCGATTTAAATTTTCCAATATTCATTATATTCTTCTCTTCGACACGATTACTTTCTACGTATACACAAAAGGCTTAGAGCGTATTAAGCTTAATCAAATTATACTCACTGTTGACATCCGTATACGACTGTACCAAAATTGATATCTGAATAGAAAGGAGTTCCTAATATCTAAAATCTAAAAATGTCCTTGGATTCCGAAAACAGTTTTATTATAATTTAAAATATTTAAAGTCTCAAACTAAAATTTTTATGAAATCTCTTTAAATATCTTTTAAGGCCTTTAATTAGTACATGAAAATCTAGTCTGTATTCATTTGCTAAGTGTTGTGCCTAGTATACGCCCTGATCAGTCTACTACTTTTACAAATAGACCTACATTTGGCTCTCGCTTTGCCGTTAATATATTATATTTGTACTTAATTAATATAAAAAGAGTATACATAAAATGTACGTGTTAACAACTATATTTCAAATGACTTTTAAATATTAGTTTGCAAGAATGTTATAAAAAACTATATTTGTCATAAAATTATAACTGTAAATAAAAGTGCTTGTGCACGACCTAGTCAATAGTAAACATATTTATATTAAAAGTAATAAAAAAACTTCCTTGATAATTGTAATATTATTTAAAAAAAAGCGAGGGGTTTTTTTTATTTTGTTAGTTTTAACAATAGCTTTTGTAATCTACCCTATGGATATTTTTGTCATAGTCCTAACAGATAATTGCAGTCTAGTTAAAAACACGCTTTGAAATCTATTATTTTTTTAAATAAACTTTGTATCAATTATTTTATAAGCACCATCAATGTTTCGTCCATTTTTAATATATTATTAGATCTACGCCTAAAAAGTAGTAATAATTAGTGGTAAAAACATAAGGACTTTGCATATAACGTCGAGTGAAACAGGCAATAATTTGGCGCGCGCCATATTGGAACGAAACAACGCTATGCGGGCGCGGACGTTGCTTATCACGAACAAATTGCAGAATATAACTCAGTATGTTACGCGATAACTGATTTTTACTGCTCTAAATACTTATGTAACGAAGCCAACAAAAATGTCGCGCAACGCACGCCTGAACGCAACTAAATCACGAAATATGTTTAAACGTTATCTCTATGAACGTTTCATATGCATTTTCGACATATTTAGTTTATTTTGTTGCGCCTTACTTAATGTAATTGAATGTAAAGTTATAGTTTTACACGGTTAATAATTTTGTGAAATTGTTTTACTATTTAAGTAAGAAAAGTAAATTCTTTTCAAACGCCCATGACTTAGATACAATACGAATAAATTATTATATATAATTTAATATTTTCTGTTATTGTTTTTGTCTCTTTTAGTTATGGATACGAGGTGCCTGTCGAATTTTAGCATCTAGCCAAATTTTGGAATTATTAAATTTATTGTAAACCAAAAACATGATAACCACCAATGACACATTTGATATCAATTAAAATTAAACTTTATTTCTACTCATTCATTATGGGGTTTTTTTTTTGTAATGACATTGATTCTTCTTTTATCGCTAACAAGAAATTATTTTTGATATCATTATTATTATGAATATCATGTCATAGATGAACTTGGTCAAACGTTATTAATTTTTTATGGATTGTGTTGTTTGAGGTTTAATTTATTTTTAAGATTTTCTTGCAAAAATGAACGTTTTTGTTCATAGAAACTTAGCTGTACTAGGTAGCCTATTCTTTCCAGTCCCATACCTTTACTATTTTCTGATTTGTTTTATAAATAAGATTAAAACCTATTTGCTGGCTTTGAAGAAAATGTGTGATTTTTACTATTCAATTGACCAAAGACCTTTATAATATAAAAATTAGCTATGGGATGAATAGTTTAGCACGTTGGAAAAACAAAAATAAAAAGCACTAAAATTGTTTTACAACAAAAAGACAAGGGTAATTCTTTATAAAAAATTAATAAGAATAACAAACACAAAATGATTAGTCACAATTCCTTGTTCGTGATCATTATTTAAAACCATGTGTTTATATTTAACTACGTTACTTTTCTCTCCAAGAAAAACATAACGTCTGTCCAAAGTTAGTTTTAGATATTTTTGTGTCATATACAAAGTACCCTAAGTGCGAATGAACGAGCGTGGTATGGTGCGTAAACATCTGGCCTCTGATCTGATAGTTATGGATAAATGTATCGCTTATCAAGAGATGAAAGTCCAAATTCATGTATTTTCACTACAAAGAAAAACAAACTTAAACAGCTACGTTGGAAGATAAGAAAATAACAGAGTAGCTCCATTTTAGTTTAACCAGACATATTAAATACACGTCTAAACCAAAATTGTCATTCGTCCGAGATTAATTACTCGAAGAAAATATTGTTTAGAATGTAAATGTCCATGCAGGGAACATAAATGCTCTAAAATTTTTACTCGAAAACTTGATTAAATTTGTACATTTCGCCAAATTTGTGACATGATGAGCTGTTAGAACAATATCATATTATAGCTGTTGCTCCATTTCCGCCTGGAATGCATAGGGTTTAAAATTGTATAAATTCAAAACCGCACATTTGTCGGTACGTACGAGTTCAAGAATAAAAACTATTTCTCTCAATGTTGACATTACGATGCGATAAATTTGGGTAGATACGGGAAATACTATATTACGTCTTGTGTATCAAATAAATTGGTTTTTATCATAAAAAAAGTACTTTTCTTTTGATGCCAAACTTAAAGTCATTGATATGCCAGAAGTATGAATATCAGACTTGCAGAGAGGGTCGAAGACAATTTTAAAGAATACAAAATCTTAAAGAAATTATACCGAGCGTAATACTTGTCATAGGATGAACGTTGTGCTCTTTCGTGTCATCACTTCGTAGTTAACAAAATATATTGACGGATTATTTTAACATTAGATATATGACCTATATTTTGATTATATATGAGCGAACATGATTTCAGTTTCATGTAATGTTTAGTGATAATGAGGCCGTAGTAGGTAAAGCGTGCTCGCCCAGAATACTGTAGCTCTTACATATGCCACTGCCGGAACACATTGACGCTGTTATGGCAACAGGTTATTATTGAGGATGGTCGCTAGCTAGACGGGTTCGAAAAATCATAAACTTAAACAAAAACGCACTGGTGCCCTAGTCTCAGAATCCTCTCCAACACCGTCGCTATTCTACAGCAAACACCGCTCCGTGTTTGCCGTCTTTCAAGACTCGCTTATTGGGTTATGATGGCCTCCATTTCCAAAAGCCGCAAACCCAAAGCCTCTTTTAGTCGCCTTTTACGATAGGCAGTGTTTACCTTAGTCCTATTCTTAATTATCCGAGACAAAACATCTTACCAAGATGTGAGATATATTTTACAATTTGCAATATAATTTTTGAACATAACATAATTTTTATGTTGGTATTAAATATTACGGACCACTATTTCTAGGCAATATTTCCTTGAATTTTACGTAAATGAGTTTTGGCAGTTCAGGCGCAATTGTAACACTTGTTTAAATGATGAATATCACCTGCACCATTGTTGTTACCGAAATGTACCGCGAACTTGTTGATTTTGTAAATTTAAGCAAATAGCATTATAATTTTTAAAACACGTGACTGGTTTTCACAAAGGCATAAAAACAAAAGCAAATATTGAATGATATGAAATTTGTGTATTATCTAAATATATCTGTAATAAATTTTAAAAACTTAGAACTTGTCTATATAAATTATATGATATTTTTGCATACGAAATTGTATACCATATATTTCGTTTTGTTACAACTAAAACCGAAAATTCTTTGTACATAGAATATATAAATTATTTACATTTAAAGCAGCTAAATCTCGTAGATGTTGGTTTTCCAGTAAATATTCTGTTATGATAGTTGTTTCGTAGGGTACTGCACAGTATTGCAGTGGTTACTTATCTGTGTTATTATTTTTGATATCAAAAGCACCTCGAACTATTTTTTACGTTTCGAAATAATTGGGATTAGTTTTAAAAAAATATAAGTTGTAACTTTTTTGCGCAGACTTTTTTTTTTTGTAATAGTGGTAAATTACTCCTTACGGTATTAGCTGTCTGTCAATAAGTATCATAATTTCCTTTCTACACTGAGTTTAAATTAGACTATAGTTAAAAAAAAGATTGCATGTCTGTTAAGATTATGTTTTAATTTCTACTCTTTAATAAACTAATGTAACTTCTAATATTTAAACCGAGAATATTAAGACTTAAGATTATATTAATAAATGATACCATCTTAAAAATCTTTAAAAGTAAATGCTAAACACAAAAAGGTATAATTTGTTAATAATATATTATTTTTTCTTTTAAGTATCCTCGGTTCTCTCCAGCTGATGCTCCATCTATTTGTATTCTTTTTATGGTAGACGACAAATTGAAAAGGGCGGCTGTCGATCACCTCGAACCGATGCCGGCGACCTCTGTTACTTCCGGGTTCCGCACTACAAGCACACGTGAACGAATTAACATTAACAACGAAAACGACAAAGGCCAAGTGCAGTGCCATCGAATAAGGCATATCAGGAAGTGAGCCAGCGTAGGGCCGACTGAATACCAGCTGCTGGCGCTAGTGGTTCTGTAACTTTCTAATGTGGTTAACAAGCCTCTACGTAAGGACTTCGATGCAATGCCTAGCTAATTGTTGCTGTGCTGGGAATTTACATAAAACGGTTGATTCTTTATTAATAAAAACTAGCTTTAATTAATAGAGGTTTTAGTAAGTTAATTATAATGGCAACTACGTACACGTATCACCATTACCCTATGTAAGATCTTGTTGGTACTTAAATGATGAGGATTGGGTCTGGGATGGCGGAGGGGGAGAGAGCAGTGAGGACTAGCGGTTTACCGCCGCGGGGTTTTTAG
>DWQX01002585.1:0-21147 GCA_018245475.1 Pharmacophagus antenor | reverse complement strand
AACTAATTTGAACCTGGACATATAAACTAGATGTAGTGTATTATTACATGTAATCTGATTTTTTAAAAATCTAGGTATGTCAAGAGCCCGAGCCCACTATTTGTGTATTGGACCCTGTTAATATAAAGCCTGATGACTCGGAAGAAGTGATTAAACTGAAATACAAAGTACATCGATTAGAAGCCCTAGCCGAAATGAGGAAAAAGAGATTGAATCTCATGAGGCAAGGAAAGAGGAGGCTTAGAAAGAAATTGGCGCAAATGAAGTGTCTGATAAAGCATTTAATTAAGAATGAGCAGTACAAGGCAGGACATAATAGTTTAATATAATAATTTTATAAATGAACATAGTTCACTTTCTACAAATTAGTTTAGGTAGGTTCGCTGCTCTCTCCCCCTTGACTGTCATAAGCCTCCCATTACTATTTGAACTTGTTACCACAAATATCTATTGAACCAACTAGGGGCTGGTACCATTCTCACTGGGAACCTATTAATTTTGATTATGCTTAAGTCTATGTTATTAAAAAGCTTGGAAGAATTAGCTAATGACTGACAACTCGGTATTACAGTGTCACTAGTCTATTATTTAATGTGAGTATACTGAATGTTAGCAGGGAAATATGTGCAATTTTTGTATTACCTCACATAAATTTAAGTAATAAGTAATAGTATATTTTACATTCAATAATAAAATTGTTTCAACGAATGTATTTATTCAATAACAGTTGTTTTTTTATGAATTTGTGCTATCATGATAACAATATTAATAAATTTCATGCTTCTTGTGTTGAAAATAAAAGAGATTATTTATGAAAATTTGTTCTTATCTTTTGTTATTGCTCCTTGGATTTGTTATGAGTTTTGTCAACACCTTGTTACTGAATGAGGTTGACATGATAATTTAAATTTCTACAAGTAACAAAAACTTGTTGAAACCGTAAAGTGGGTTAAATTTTCTTTTTTTATAATTGTCTTGATAACTGTTCCGTGCTTCGTGGGTGGTATAAATCCCAAGCGATAGTTTATTTTGAAAAGGTTTTCACTACGTATCTTCTAGTTTACTATAAGCTTAAAATAATTGCTTTTTCTTAGCCAAAATATGTTAAATTACCGATTACTGAATAAAAGGTTCGAGAAATGTCACCTATTTACGCCTTAGAAGTCCGGTAGGAAAAATAAAAAAAAAGCTCTCCCACGGAGCGCGTTAGCAGATACTCATTTTCACGTTATTATGTGATAAGGCGGGTAAAGAGGCACACCGGGTGTTATGCGTTCGACGTGTGTATAAAAAAAAACTTATAAAATTCAAGAAAAGTCCTGACTGATTGACTATCCTTTCTATCAATTCACAGCCTAAACGATTTGAAATTTGGTGGAAGATGTGTTCCCTGTAACACAAAGGTATTCATGTTAAATTCCAAATGTAGAGTAAGGAGAGTTTCAAATCTCAATGAAACGTTTTACTCTGCCTGTCGATGAGCATAAAAATTGGTATACTAGCTGTTGGGGAAATAGTATTTCCGTGATAGAGATACAGAGTTCCAGCTCCATCCGTTTAACAATAAGGGACCGGTGTACGGTCCACGCTGTCGGATCTACTGTAGTGTGCGAAAACGTTCCCGTGGTTTCGATCAAACGTCGAAGAAAATGGACACCGTGGAGTTTTAGCCAGTGAGAGTCGGGCATAACTCTTCTACTGGCCCCACAGCGGAGAACTATCTAGTGTAGGATTTCCCCACGCAAAAGAAGGGCAACTAATGTTAACAGTTTATCGATCGGTAGCCGATTTTTAGGCTTTTCGTCGTCGACGCTCGCCCACGTTTAGCCCGTTATTCTGTAGCTGATGCCTATTGAGAGACAAACTTTGAAACAATTATTCAGTTCTTTATTTCTACACATTTATTTTTTAATGAAAAATAAAAACCGGTGCAATGAAGAGTTTATCCAGAAAAACATAAGATGAGAGAATTGTTTTCGTCACCGGTCGATAATGCGTTAAAATCAAATAAAAAAAAAATGCTGCCAAGAGAAGCGGGGGTGGGATGACTCCATAACAATATATATTTTTTAATAGAATGTCTAAATGTTCTATTAAAAAATAAGTTATATATATATATATAACCAACTTATCGATGCAAACCTAATGTATTTAGCATTTTTTTATTACTTTAGTGTAAATTATTATCCGTATACATAATTTAAAAGCAGTATACTGTCTATTGCCAAGATAACCGTACAATGTTTATTGCTATTAAGAAATATTAATTTGAATAAATTGTACTAATATTTCGTATAAATATTTCGTAATGACGTTGGAATAAATAAAAAAAAACATTGATTATTAATCACTGACAACCAGTTGTGTGTCGACATGTTAAATAAAAAAATATTATTATCGACATATATGTAGGCCACGTATTTAGTACATTTCATAACAGGATGTAACCCTGTACGAGTCTTATTATAACATGTCACTAGGTGGGCTTCTAAGGGTATTTTTGCAGATTCACATTTGTTTGTTCGCTTATGATGTAACTGCTAATCTTAATACGACATGATAAATAACATTTACCTGAATATTTTCAGTGTACTTGGTACAATTAGTTTTTTGACTTCATTCAACTAAATTAATGTACACTACCGCTGAGTACTACTAGACAGCTACAGAAACTGAGGGAATATAAGCGTATCGACGAAAACTACTTTCGTGTAAACAGATCCCCCTATTTATATAATTATGTTTTAATCGTTAATTTTCACATAGTTTAGTTAACGTTGTAACTACATGTTAACGAAAGCAATAGGTATACAGCTGCTGCTGGGTTCGGTGAAGTTTGCGCTGTAAGTCTTTTTGACGACAATTACAATTTCATCGAAACTGGCTCACGGAACCGGTGGTCCGTGAGCGCTCCCACTACATTACACTAAACAGGGAAGCTAGCTTAGCCGGTCAAGTGGCGAGTTACATGATAGTCGAAGTCGGGGCGCGGGTCCTAACCGCGACTATCGTTCGCCTGTGACGCAATACGCGGGGGAGAGAAGCGCCCGGGTATACGGGTGAAGGTATACAGAATATAATGTTAAAAGAAATATTCAGAGTTACACATCTATACATATAAAATACTAAATTCTGACTTATTCACTAACTGATTTATATATAGATTAACGGACAGCCTAAATCACTGGTCCTAGATACATGAAATTTGGGCGATGAGTTCTTTGCGACATGTAGGTATTCACTGACGGTTTTTGGAAATTCCATCACAGAGGGGGGAAAGGGGAATGAAAATTTAATTAAATATTTCATTCTCCGAGTCGATAGATACGAAATTTGCTACACTTACCGGAGGTGATTCATATTTATAGTAATTAAAAAAAAACCCACGCTCAGAGAAGCAAGCGGGTGATGGTTAGTCGTATCATTTGTTACTTTCACGATTTGATCTAGTTCGAGAAAGCGACGCTCTAAGGTTACTTGTTAGCAGAGATATAAGATTGCATTAATTTAAGATATTTTAAAACATAAAGTACGAAATGTAGAAGAATTTTAATGCGAAGTTAAATATTAATGCGAATGATTTAAAACAGTGATAATAAATAATTTAATTTTTAAATTAAATTTAATAACATATATTATTCCATAAAACTTATGTGGCATTAAAATAAACGAAATCTCGTTGCATTTGTACTGCGTTTCTGATAGCTTATCTAGATAAATAACATCAGCTGTAGTTGCCGGTGCGTTTCTTAAACTTGCGTCCATTGATTGGAAGCCTGCGTGTGCGCATTGGAGGGGGGTCGCTCTACTCATCGCCTCAGTACCTTCGCTGCTACGGTGAATGATGCGTGTGCCGGCGTGAAAATTATATTCTTAAACGATCGAAAGCTGTTACGTACACATTCGTGTTAATTGTTCTTATTATTAATTAGGCCTCTGAGTGCACTCTTCGAAGTATGTGTAAAAGTGTATTTGTGTTTTCGTACAATAGTTGTGTGCGTTCGGATCTGTGTCATTGAATAAACCAGCACAACAGTTGCAATAAGCGAAAATGTGACTGTTTGTTATTGAAAGCGTATACCGTCGATCGCTGATCGAAAAATGGCCTTAAATGAAAGCTCATAATATACTCATGTTCACTAAAATGCGGGAGCTCTTAAGAATTATATTGATTTGTGTTTGTGCTGTTCTTTTGGCGGTGCACGATGGTAGGTGCGAGGAAGACGCGGTGTCCTCTGAAGTGACCATTGAATCTGAAGCGATTAGTACGCGATCTGAGGAAGCTGAGCAGAGGAAGGACAGCAAAGGCGGTCCTATACCAGGTAAGTCTTAACAGTAGATGAAATATAATCGTTTACATGTTTACATGTGATTGTACGTTGTTGATGTCAACAACGAACAATCGTTGATTCCACTAATGTTAGAGTTCTACGTAAAATTCTGTGATATTTTTGTTGGGTACGAGTATGTTAATTTTCGTCAGTATGACCTTAGTCCCTAACGTAGGGTTGTGGTACCAGTTTTTTTACTTCTGCATTTTTCTATGTAAGATATAGGAAGTATGTGTTAAAAATCTACGAGAGAGAGAGAGATAGTTTTTTGCTTAGTTATTAATTTGATGGCAAAAAAATTGAGATTTTTAAATTCGTTTTTCAATAATTAATTTATCACTTGGGTTGTGACCTGTCAATGTTTCGTTATAACTGACTAAGTCCCTGGCCTCATAATGTTTTTTAGAATTCAGCATTGAGCTCTGGTCAAACCCCAACTTTTGTAGCTTGTATAGTTAGCGTAGATCTACTGTTATTAATGTATTTTCTAATCTATGGCAATTAATTATTTTTCCGACTTTTCTTCTTTTTCTAAGTACTTTTTCCACATTAATATTGTCCCCATTTCGTTACAAAGTTTATTTAGACCTGTTGAAATACTGGTTATTAAAATTGGAACATTATGCATGTATATCGTTTTAATTGGTCATAGCTATATCATAGGTTGTTGACATTTTTAAGTAGATTAATAAATCCTCAACTTGATTTTTTTCTAAGATGTGTATTTTATCGAGTGTATTACTCTGTTAAGCCGAACGGTTAGTAATTGTTAAGGCCAAGTGTTTTAATTTCGGGAGTGAAAAATTAAAAAAAAAGATTATTTTCATTTCCGCTAAGTGTAAGTTATCTCTATTACTAAACCGCTTCGTTTGATGTCTTAAACGTCATAATCAACATTTGCCTAGATTAGACGACTACTAGACAAAGTCCTCTCTTTGGACACACACCCAGTTTGTATCAACCGCCCTGTATACATCGAGACTCTTAAGAGCCCACAAAACTGACACATCGAGATATTGAAAATAAATTAAGATCTTCATTAATTATGTACAATTAATATTGTCTAGTAATCATGTTTTATCAGGTCTATACGTCAATATAATACGCTAACCCGAAGCAACACTAAAATATTTACTAATTCAACGTACGTTCGTTACTTGCTATATATCGTTTGTTGAAACATCACTAAAGTGTGTTGCGTATTATTATAACAGTATAATATCCGGTTACATTTTATTACCTCGTGTATATGAGAAATCGTAAGTGTATTTAAAATAATTTCATTACGTACTTATGCTCAAGAAGCCACCTGCGTGATTTCCGTCTGATATCGACCGGATATGTACGCGTAATCGGAAAAGAAAATCGTAATATGTAATCCGGTGTTTGCGTGGAAGTGTTTATTTAATAGAATTGTTGTTTATATGCTGGGAGGGTTATTAAAAAGTAGTCTCCTGTGAGCATACAATAATGCCGTTAATAAAGAAAATTAATTTCGATTTAGTAAATTTTATTAGGATTGCTATATTTATTTATATATTTATGTTTAACTTATTTTCAGTTTATTTATTGAAATTTAATAAAGATTACCGGTTATTGTCATTTACACGGAATGGAATTTTGATTAGAATATTCTAGTACATTTTCGTTCGTCGATTTATAAGGTTTATTAACAATATTATTCTTAACGAAATTACTTTACAATTTAACATTGTCTACATTTAATAACTGATTAGTTATGTATTTCATATTATTTAAAGACGACTACCTGTACTGTTCAACCTGTTAGATATTAATATTAATCTACAACGATATTCTGTATTTCATAGTTAAAAATTAAAAAAAGAGATCGAATCATAGTTTTAGTTTACTAGATGATAAATAGGAGAAAGCACTAACGTGTATTATTACATGATATATTATGTTTTTATCATTATGCCATAATAATAAATAAATATGAAATAAATGAAATCAGTAAGTAGCTTTATTCGTCAGGAATATTTGTCCAGTTTATATCATAGAAGGAGCAGAATAAAACCCAAACAAAAAGACATTATATAGAGACATTTTTAGACAGCCGTAGTGGATATGTATTATATTATGTCATTAATGTAAAAAGTATGCTGTTGTTATTTTCTTTTGCATAGTGTTGCATTAAAAACTCAAAATGGTACCGAATAATGAATTACTAATTCAACAAGCTCCAAGACGGCGCTTTAGTGGGATATATTTCGTAACGTCTCGTGGACTTGCATTCTGTTTTAGCGTAGCCGTATTGAATTGCGTACGTGTATTGCGATTATTGTGCCAATCTAACCAGTAATTTCAATACAAAAACCCTTGAAACGTTAAGCGAAGTATGCAAATATATACGCTTCTTTTTTTATGTGACATGCCGTGTCTAGGCGTTGTGCAATAAGCGTGTTGTTTACACATGTTTCAAGCCGCTTGTGCAAACACCAAAATTAATGTATGGTGCGATTGGGATTTGCTTCACGTTTCTTTTTAATTAAAAGTAGGTATAAATGTTTTAGTGGTTTCATTCGTATAATTTAGTTGACTCGATGCAATGTTTATCAACACATTAGTGATCGCAAGATTTTGGGAGAACTTATAAGTTCCGAAATCATCATAACATTATAATTTATGATGCAAGTTTTGTAAAACTATGATAATAAAAAAAAAATTGTACAAAAAACATTAACCTTTTTACGAGGGAATTGAATTTGTGAGATTTTTCTTTGGGGATTTGTCGTATTTTCTTCCTAACACGGAAAACGCAACAAAAAAAAAAACTCCTGAGCGGTCTTTAACCCTTTGCGGTCCAACGTCGAGTTTGACCCGACATCGCTTTTCGTTCTGACGCGTACTATGTGGAGAGTAACTCGATAACGTTTTTCTTTCCATCGCGCTTTGTGTTCGCATGAATGTGTCTTAATCTTAGTCTGTATGAGCTAAAAGAGGAGTTACAGTCTAGCAAATCCGAAATAGACCGTGCTTTTTAAACTTAAGAGCTAGTCCGGCTCGGACCTGCTACAATGAAACAGTGGACAGCGATCGGTATGCAAAGGGTTGTGTTAACTTTGTTTTACTCGGTACCACAGTTCGTAATGTACATTTTCTCTAAAATATTTTAGAAAATTATTAGGAAATATTTTGTTAACTAATATAAAAGAAAATCTTGAATTTATTTTTGCCACTTAATATCGGTTTAGACAGTCTAATTCAAATATATATGGAAATTCTAGAATTCTCATTACAGAAAAAGTCCGGCTGATGATAGCTAAATATGATAGAAAAAAAAAAACACAGCGAATATAAAATCTCGTGCATTTTTTTTTATTTCGAGTAAATCTCTAAGCCATGGTGACGTTCGAAAATGTATACTATAATAGTTCAACTCTAAAGTAGAGAAAACAGGAAAGGTTAATTTGGAACTTCTTAATTCCTGTTCGAATCTTTGTACCAATTTAGTGATTTCATTTTTATTATTGTTTAATTTTTTTATTAAAAGGATTTATCGTCAAAATTTCGTCCCCTTAAAATGAAAAAGAGAGTTAGTAGGTATAAATCCTAAAGCGGGAAAATCGAAAACATCAATTTGACAGCTGTTCATAATGTGATTAAAAACAGTTTCTATCAATTTATTTCCGATTTTTCGATGAAATTAATAGTAAACGCAAACATTTGAGACAGACACTGTTTAATGGTATCAAGGGATATTTTTTAACCATAAAACGTATTTATAATAAGTTGGAATAAATAAAAAAAAAAGTAAAGGGTCGGCAACCTTTTCAGTGGGAAGAGCCAAAAACTACAATTCACAAAAATTTGAAAGTATTTAAAGGGCCACAGAAATTATTTTTATCAACAATAAATAGTAATTGCACGAATAACGATTTTTTGACAAAAAAACTAATCTATTTATTTATATATGAGTAGTGCTTTTTTAACTTTTTTTTTTATGACAATATTTACTTATGCGGTTAAGAGTAGCTTCACATCCAAAGAGCCGCAGGTCGCCGAGCCATGGTATTCGATGACAACCGGTGTTACACTAATACTACACGGGCGTTGTGAAAAAACGCCGGCGTTGGCTCCGCTGGGGTTAGGTTACTTGCAACTGAACGCATTAGCATCACAATGTGCCGGCGGTGGCTCGCGTAGCACGAGGTCCGAGTGCGTGCCGGACAGTGTGACTATTGTGTTAAATGCTAAACGATTCGAATGGTTAATTCCATCTACGAGTCGTTGTACTGCCGCATTATCGAGAGACTAGCGCTTCTATGGTCGTGGTATTTTTTTTTTATTTAATATTAATACCTCACCAGTGTGATTACCAATCGAGTCTATCGACTAGAAGATTAAAAAGTTTCATTGCTATTTAAGTTTGCTAATAAGTTGGAATTACGAGAAAACACTTTCTTGGTGTATATATACATATATCACAGAGAATCTTCAAATTTCATGTCTTAAGGACCAAAGATTCGGGTTTTGGGTTTATATATAAGGCTGTCAATCAGGACTTTTAATTTTATAAGTATAAATTTAACATTTATAACATTACATTCATTCTGTCTACATTGATTATATCTGTGTTTCTCTCACTTTAAGCTTTTCGAATCCCGCTTGATACAACCTAGGCGATTTGGTACTCATTTGTTTAACCGATTAAGGGCGATTCGACGCGTATACAGGACTATTTTATTCTGTACTGCGAAACAATGGACACTCAGGAAGTAAAACAAAACACAAATTATCATCGAAAAGTTTATAGAAATTGTACGTTTTTAAATTTATTGCAAGATATTTCACTCTGTTTCGCGTGTGTACTTGGCATTGCTCACTTACAATTTAGCACTCTATTGTATTTTAACCCTTTGCGCTCAAGCGGCGCCTCTCACGTGCCATAATATTCCGCGCGGCATCACGAAATGCGGGAAGGAAATTATATTTCTAGTTGTGTATAACGATAGCATGTTTAAAAATAACATTTACGAATGTTAATCTCTATATAAACATTATGCTGTGCGTAAGACATTTGTGACAAAATTGGTTTGATTTCATGGAGCATTAGCGTAATCCAACCAAAAAAGTCGTCGAGCGCAAAGGGTTAAAACTAAACTCCACCGTTAACAGGTTAAACATGCTCGGTCTCTGTACTATAACGCATTTACTTTCCATTCTTGACTGGTTGCCTCCGTGGCGAAGTGGTTTACACGTTTATCTTGTAACGCGGAGGTCTCGGGTTCGATTCCCCGGGCCACGGAAGTTGTGGTCTGGCGGCCTTATTGTCGCTTAACGTCAGGTGAAATCGAGGCTAAAGGTTAACCCATAACGCATAAAAAAGTACTTTGGGAATTTTTAGTGTTATTTTCGTTATCATTTGATTAAATAAAATATTAACATTTCCCTCTTGGAAAAGTTTAGGCACTGATAGTCCACATTCATGGTAAAGATTGTCTGAAAGAAATGTTAATAGATTAAAAAACAATTAGATTCCCCAATAACGATGTACATGCCGTTAACATGAAAGACATTAATGACAAAATCAATTAAGCGTCACATCGCATGTAATGTTAACTGTGAAGCATCTTTCGGAATATTTTTATAACCCACACACGAAGACTTGAAGACGGCATATTCAGATGGAATATTCTAGAGCAGTAGTCACTTACTTGCGTTATACGAATGCGCGTGAAAGTGTGGTCTCAATTACCATGTGAACCTTATATCTTACCGTATCTTAATACAATTAATTCGTTTACGGTTAATGTAAAATTTGCACTACACAATCTAGTTAGGTCTTTGCGGTTTCTTATTAATCTTCAAATTTTATTCATGACTTACAATGATATGGCATTTCCACGCTGAGTTTTGACTGATTTTTGGCTGCCTCCTTGACGCAATGGTTTACCCGATTACCGTGCGACGCGGAGGTACCACGTTCGATTCCCGGGTCACAAGAGTAGTGGTGTTTTGATGGTGGCAGGTTTTTTCAAGCCGGCCTGGTTAGCTACCACCAACAATATCAGTCTACCGTCATGAAAGCATTGCTCTGTTCCGGCAGTGTGAGAGTTATGTGTATTTTGGGACAACAGGCTTCACCATTTACGACCTCATTGTCACTCAACATCAGGTGAAGTCCTTCCAAATGTTAGTCCTAAACCGATAAAAAAAAGTAAAAACTCCTTATTAAAATTAAAGAGAGCAAATGCCTGCTTACTTATTACTTACTATTTTCGGCGTATATACTGTTTCCAATTAAGAAAATGTTCAATTGAAAATTTTATAACGCACTTCTTCGTGAAATCATTTGTCAGCAGCGGTATTTCCGAGCTGATACTATGTGGCGACCTTCAAGTACATAGCCTGCTCCCGAGAAACTTAGAAAGGTCTGCAATGTAGCTCCGTCGCCCTTCGTATTACCTGCGCTACTTGTAACAAATTCATTAGATTCCTCTTTTACCACTGTCGAATTAACCTGATAACGGTCGATTTTTTTTTAATAAATTATACATAGTGCAGAATTAAAAGCGAGCAATGATAAGTTTACACGTTAAATACAGAGTAAATAATCCTGTAATAAAATTATCGAAATATGTATAGTACCTATATACATGTCGATGATATTTTTTGCATTATTTTCATAGTGAATAAACACTTAATTGGTTAAAGAGATCGTTTGTTCCACATCGCATTTAGCTCAATTTCTTATGATTAATCAAGTTATTATTGTAACACTTTTGCCGACGCGAAGGTCATCGCCCTATTAAATTTTAATCTCGATATTTCATAATCTCCTATTCGTTTTGCTCTGTGGCGGATTTGATATTACGAGAGTGTGGAAGCTAATTTTTTTTTAATTATTTTATTGTGGTCTCTAACAAGCTGCAATTACGTTTCAAAATTGGTTAAACAAAATATCGAACATTAAAAACGAAGCATGGTTATGTCATTTTGAATATTATTATATCTGCAGTAGTTGTAAATTATATAGATTATCTGTAAAAATGCATCAAGAAAAATCGTCAGACGTAAGAAATTAATTTAAACTGAACCGCGAGAACTGATTTCTTTTCTGATCAACAATAACGTTTCATTATCCTTTTTTCGTTTTAAGACCCTGACATGTGTTGGCACAATGTTTTTGAAGAGCGAAAACATTAAGGCTTTTTTAATTTAATAATGTGTTTGAAACTCGATTAATTTTCACCATAATATATTTTTAATTTGGCTTTAATTTCCTACTCAGTTTTTTAAGAGTAGTTAGTTATATGTTATTTTCTCATTTTTCTATACTAATTGCATTATATGTTCGCATAAAACAGTAGTTTATTAGACTAGGAGTCCTGTACCATGACAAATTAAGTATTTGCAAAGTTATGTATAAACTTTATTACTTAACAATCATTTTTATAAAATTACAACATAAATTTGTTATAAATTAATGAAATTCAATGAAATTGAAATCGTAATATTAGAAAAGTTATAAAATAAATATTAATTAATAAACGTTTAAATGTCATCGTGTCGTTACTTTTGCGTGAAAATAAAATGGCGTGTATAAATTCTTTAATATGTATCGTGGATCTTGGTTGACACGCTGCTTAGATTACAAACATTTTTGAATCATTTAAGAAACGCGTTTGATGAAGAATTCCTTCTCGTCATTATTAATCAATATACAGGTCAGTGTATTCTGATTTCCACCATTTCAAACCTTTAATCAATTGAAATTTGCATTCGATTGATTCTCAATCAAGATTCTACACAATTATTACACCTTTTTTTGTATTCATCAAAATTCGTTATATTACTCTAAAATTGTGTATTTACTATGCACACCAATACAATAGGAATTATTAATTCGGCACTACATTTTTATAAAACAGTATTACAAAAAAAAAAACATTAAGCTCCTTGCATTATGATTCCTGGAACTCTGATATTTAATAAATAATTTCCGAACGCGTTATTCAAAATTTAAAAAACGGTCAGACATGTTATCGTAACTTACGTCGATGCTTGTCATTTGATTCTCCGCATCAGTAATGATGTCCATTACAAATCTTTTTAAGGCATTCCATCAAATATCAATCAATCTACGATTTCGGTGCTTCACGGTCATCATTGGAACAAGAGTCGCGTGGTGCGTGCGGATGCTCCGTCCAATCAGCATACCATTGTTGTATACGCGGAGGGATACCTTTTCATGTCCGAATCGTATTCTCATCGGTTCCAGGCCCGTGTGAAAGTTGCATCACACCAACAATGGGCTTTCTCGGCCTTGGTTATCGGCGTGTACGTTGCACAATTCGTTTACTGGTGTATAATGTATGTATGGCTGCTTTTGTTCTGTTTTAGATAAATTTATACACATATATATATATATATTGAACAGGCTCTACATTATCGACTTTGCGTATGCTCATAATTTCTTTATTTTCATTTCGTCGAGTAAATAAAAAGAAAGTAATCACGAAAGAGAAGAAAGTTAATCATCTATTAGACAAAGATGATAATAAATACAACAAACACTTTATTGTTCGTAGGTCTGGGTGGTGGCCGACTTTATAAGTAAATTCGGATCAAATCGATTATTTAAAGCTGGTGAAAATATTGGGAGTAAAATAAAATTGTTTCATTTATATTTGCCAGTACTAATTCGTTGTTTATTTACAACAGCACAAAGCTCCAATCGCAATATCAGAGAATATGGCGTGGTATATTCTAACTCACTGCGATGGGTTTATGTCTGGTTGATTTTACGACGTAATTTGTTCGCGGAATGAAGTGACACATTGCTAAATTACACATTGTACTATTGATTTATGTCAGGGCTCTTGGAGGTTGTAAACATACGGCTCATATGATATTAGGACTATCGGTTATAAGACGATTAACTCAAGAACATGAGCGTACATATACTGTTTTTATTCTGTTCTGTATTTAAAAGAAGCAATAATCGTTTGTTATATGTTGACACTATGATTATGTTTAGGTCATATAACTATATTTAATTTCGATTTAAAATATTGATTAGGAATTGACGTGTTGGGGCCGTACTGATGTTTTATTTTTTAATCTTTTTAATTATAAACCAGCTTATGTGAAGCGGTCAATGATTTTTGTCCCGTTTAAGGAAATTTGGACAGCAACAACTAGATCTTATGATTTTTATACCAAACCAATCAAACACTAAGGTGTTGTAAGTTGAACGGGTGTATCTATCTTTTGTATTTTAGTTAACTGATTCTCATTTAAGAAACTACAATGCCGTTGATATTGGCAGGACCTAATTATATAGAAAAATTATCAGCTCTTCTTATTATGTATAGATTTTGTCTGTGTTTGAGAGACAAGAGGGAGATGGGTTAAATTTTGCATGATGATGTAAATTAACCCATTTGAGACCGGTCGATGATTCCTTCTTATTACTATTGCACATACGGTGTGCAACCGGTCTCGAAGGGCTTAATAGAATGTTGGGACTTGTAAATGTTAGTTACACGCGATTACTACGGACACTGTTGTCGTTTCTAAATAAAAAACATAACGAACACGCGAAAATGAAATCAAATATTCATGTTAGTACAGTCTCCAGTACAAAATGCACAATAGGTAAAGTATTTCCTCTCGGAACAATGAGTGTGGGAGCGTTTTCACCGTGTCTATGGTTCCGAATGTACGACCGGATGTATCGCATAGTAACGCGAGGCTTGTACGTTATCATTGTAAATTATTATACGCTGTGTTTGCGTAAGACGCAATGTATATTCACATAACCACAAATATAACACGGTAAGTTTGTTTTAATAATACTGACTTTGTCGAATGGGACTTTTCAAGAGTGTACAGTCTTCACTAATAAAGTCCAAATTTTCGGATTCAAATTCAGAACTAATTGTATATGTGGTATTCTTACTTGATTTCCATAAAGAAATTTACAATTATTGTTAATGATAATATTAAAGAACGAAAGAGATTGGTTATTTATAATACTGGTAGAATAATGATGCAAATAAATTTTCTACAATTTTGGCTTGCTGTTCTCAACAGTTGTCGTACGCTGACTCTGGATTCGCGAGATCTGATTGAACTGAAAATTATCAATTAGATTACTACAGAGTACAAATATAAATGAATATTTGGTACATTTGATATTGTAAAAAACTCTGCAGCAGTATTGCTAGTAACACAGATGCAACGCTGTTCTTGTCATCTGTTGTCATGAGCTTAATGCAGTCGGTACCATATGAGTTTCACACCAATATCTATGGCATATATATGCAGTTCGGGTTCATAAAGAATTATTTGGGATTTACATGTATAGCCGCAGGAACTTTTACGGATATTTAACTTGTTTGGCGCACCGCTTTGAAGGCTTCAAACTATTACCGCAAAGACTCGGGCGATTAATACCAAGAAAATAGTATCATTTCTTTTGTTCTAAATTTCAATAAAGTGTACGTGACATTTGTCGCGATTATAAATGACAAAATTTTTTGTTTATTCCTTTAAAACAACGAACGAAAATGCAATAATTTGTTTAAGTCAATTTTCGACACAGTCTGATTTAGTTTTACATTGAAACCATTAATTATGTTGAGTCTTAGAAACATCCGCCATGTTTAAAATTTAATTTCATATACGTTTGGACTTTATATCAAAGTAACAAGATTAATTATGCATTGAAAAAGAAATAAATAAATTGCGTTCCGTTGGCCGCCTCTTTAAAAATCAAGATAGGTTGCGTAGATACTAAATATGTGCGGGTTCTTACGAAAATGTTCTTTTTGTATTTGCAATAAGAGCTATGTATGTTGCAACCGTCAGTAAGTAGGATCAAACTACGGGCAATATGAGCATTGGCTCTCCAATTAGTTCAGCGTGATCCACATAACTTACTATCAGATTTTGTTATTTGGCAATATCCGTTCAATAAAAATCTGACGTAGAGGCAGAGGATAAAATGCCTTCATTTGCATGTTCCTTTGCGGCAATTCGTTCCGTTCCGTACATTCTTTATTGTTTTACATAGCAAATTTCCATATTCCTAAATATCAAGTGTCAGAGAATTTTTATTTCCTTGTGTTAAAATCTTTACAATATCTGGCACAACCAAATTATTTGACAATTTAAAAATTATGTCACATCTGGAACAGTAATAATTAAAGATACCTTTACTGCATTGAACAAAACGACCTTAGCTTTGTTTGCGTCATACCAACTATGACGAATAGGAGTATAATATAATAAATAATAATAAAGTAATTACGATCAATCGGTTTATCGTTGAAAGATGCCATTACTGATTACAAATTTATTTTGCTACAGCGTGAATAATTAAAGAGGATATTCTCGCAATAATTGACAGTGACAGATAATGCTTTACAGATTATAAATATAAAAGCATTGAACAGAAAACATTGAAAAACATGTGTTTTGCGTGTATATTACATAAAAGAAGTGACATATGGGTTGTGTAATCAGCAACTGCTGTTTCAAGCTATGCAGATTGTATTTGTATTTGGCAATTATATAAATAATAAATTTTCATAATTTTAATTAGTACGAATGATAGCTACAGAAAAAAAATCGTCTACGTCCTACCAAATTAGAGTTTACTATTATTTCTAATACTCGTGCTACACTATTTTTTGATATAAACATTGTTTATATTGGCCATCTTTTAAGTAAGTAGTACGAAATTCCTCGTATTATGTTTTGATTGAATTTACATAATTTTGTTGTGGACCTTGAACGTGTTTCGAGTTTCGATGGTGATATCTGCGTCAAATTGTTAAGTTCAAATGTTAAAATAAAATCAAACCTTTATGTTTATTTGCAATGACATTTGATTTTAATGGCTTTATTTATTTGGGATTTTGAATACAGAATATGAATATCCAAAAAGATCCAACAAACTTTTATAAAAATAAAATGAAAGAGTAACTTAGTTTTATATCAATCAAAAATGTTTGAATATAAATTTTATAGTTGTAACGAAAAGCTGGGTTGGAGATCTTAATGTTTGTTTATTGAATATCAAGCTACGTGCTTGCACTGTCCTACACATTCTCCCTTCTATAGTAATAAAATTATTTAAAAGATACAAATGTAACAAGATTAAAATAACGTACTCGTATATTTATGAATAATTTTGTTTTGCTGCCCTTTGCGTGCGTAACATACTTGCGGACGAACTTGGTGCGACGAGTGACTTTAAATAAAAAAAGGCATTCCATTGCCTTTTTTCCGAAAGTACATCATCCTCTATATATGTCATATACTTAAAATGTTAAGACAGCGGTGTAATTATTGAATTTATATTTAAATTTAAACCGTGGAGGATAGATTGCATATGCATACAGCCAATACTTTTTTATGAGTATTGACAGTGTAAATATAGAAAGAACCGTCGTTCAAGAGAAACATGTTTATAATTATATTAAACAATATTTTCTTCACTTTATTAAATCGCTTAAAACGTACGATGAAAGAGAAACAAATATCACTATGCGACTAGTACAAAACGCGCTTTGAATATGTATGAAGTTAAATTCATCAGATGAGAGGCGCAATTCAATGGAATTCCGAAACGCCCCGTCGCTACTTCTGTACAAAGACAAAGTTTCGTTGACACACACACACACTCATATAAATCTCACGTTTATTAACGAACGTTATGGATGCTCCGAAACCTCTAGATGTATAAACATTCCGTATATTTACTTTTATATTTCCGTAGAATATTCATAATAACATCAATATGGTATTTATTGAGTTAATGCGAATACAATAAATGTTACCTTAGTAAAATTATTTGTTAAGAATTATTTAAAATATACAGGAAAACAATTATATGTCGTCTGTTTGTAATCTCTGGTTTGAATTCTAGGTGATGATATGTTGTCTGCGGATAACAAAATTAGAAAATTATTAATGAATTATTTCTTTTTGCCTTATCGCTATTATTTATTGAATACTCGTTTCAAACAATAATACGATAAAATTTCTTATCGAACATCAGTTTTTATTTTTAATTAATAGAACTGTAATGAACGTTATTCCTAATAAATAAAGGTAAATACAAGTTAGCGATGGTACCTATTCACAGTGTTCCCAACAAGAAGCACCTGTCAAATGTTACATTTCTTCATTTATATAATTTCTATCAAAAACTTCATGAACATTTCTGATATTTTTATTTAAACTTTTACGTACTGTATATTAATTGTTAAACGGATAGGAATTTGTGAATGCTACGTGCCTCCTACGTTCATACCGTCCTCGTCTGGTTTTTTTTTTCATTATACTGCACCTTAACATTGTGGGCGATGAACTTGACGTGCTCGCAAAATGGCGGGAAGGCAAAAAACACTTTGACGTCGTTATTAAATATTTGATTATTTACCTTTCGGGTGAATATTGTTGTTTGTAAAAATTCGTCATTTGTATGCCTTTGACTTGTTTGTTAATACTGTTTGACATTATAAAGAAAAATTTGAAATGAAAAATTAAGTGCACTTGATTTATTTTTTTCTTTAATTTTTGCCATTCATGCATTTGAAGTAGTTGGATGTAGGTGCTTATGTTTAGAATTATTTTATTAATATTACATAGGTTGAAATTTAATTAGAAATTATCTGATCTAAAGTCTGGGATGCAAGAAACTTCCGCTCAGATGGCGTAGGCAGAATTCCAAGAAACATATTTCATCTTACCAATGATGTAATCGCTTATATTAGTTTGCAAGCAGACCTCATATTATTTAAACAGAATATAAAAAAATATGAAAAGGTTCAAGATTTTCCGTCTGCGAAGATAACTTCGCCGCGATTCCTAGTATTCGGAGTTTGTTTTTGCCGAGTGTGTGTTGCCATCATTGCGTCGTTGTTAATGGTAAATACGAACGGGTTTCTTTGTTTCGTTAACTATATACTAAAATTTGTTTTCGTTTGTTGAAAATGAAATAATTATATTATTATTATCTATAAAATATCAGTTTTTTTATTGCTTTTGGCCTAACACACGACCTCGATTTCACTTGATTTTAATTGACAATGACGCCGTAGATGGTAAAGCATGTTCACCCAGAATTACTTCTGGTAGCCCATGTGTCTGACTGCTGCAACATAGTAACGTTGTTATGGCGGCAGATTGACATTGAGGGTTGTAGCTAGCCAGGTTATTTAAACCCTATCACTATCCAGAGTTCGCAGCACCTGTGGCCTGAGAATCGAATTCTCCGCGTAACTAGCTAAAGAGTAAACCACTGCGCCACTCAAGCAATGGAATAATATTATATACTATGTTCATAATTTAGACTCGTTTTACAAATTTCTCTCTCGACAGCGTATACAACAGAAAGTATATTGTCAACCGCATATTTCATAATGTAGTGGGAGAACTTTACGAAAGGAAAGTAAAAGGGAAGGGATAGTTGTGTAATATTTTGTTACGAATTTAATGAAGTTGATAATATTTATATTTAATAGTGGTAACATTGTTTCTTATACAAGGGTTAGCAGGTTCGATTACCGTTCGGGACAAACGTGTATGTGATGAACATTTATGTTCGATATGTCTCGTTATTAATATGTTATTTAATACTTATGTATTTATTTAAAAATATCCATGTACGGGTATATCGAGCTCTGATAGTTAATACTATAGGTGTTGTTTTGCCTATCTTGAGATCAGAGTACTGTGTGGTAAATGTCCCAGATGTTTATTATTTATTTACAATTGTATGGGTAGATTATTTAACGTGATAAAAATTTGGTAAAACCACGTAACCACGATTTTATCGTGAGGTAACTGTGTTTGTTTGAATGTTTACGAATGCGTACATACCGTAGAGTTGCAATAACACAGAGTTACGTGTATATTTCCACTTGTCATCTCATCAAGTTGCATAACGAAACTTTTCGTAAATAGCGTGACGGTGACCGCAAGATGCCACAGACCGTAAACACCGTCTGGTTTTACACGAGGATATTAATGTATTAACTTTAACAGTCATTTAGAACGATTCACGTTTTTTGCTGAATCACAATGGTAAATTTAAAACGATACGTTTTTAAATGGAGATTAAAACAAGCATTACACTAAGCGAGATTTCTTTGCTCTTAAATTATTTGTGCTTTTTTTTTAATTCAGCGGTGTTTCGATCGTGCAAAGATTTTTTTTAATGCTGTCTACTGTTCTGCCACCCTAACAGTACTTCTGTTCCGATAGTAATATATATGAGAACCAGTGTATTTTATGTGAGCTCGCTTCTTCATCACTTACTGCCTTATTACCATTTAACATCATGAGAAATTGCCGATAAAAATATTATATATTTATTTACACCCCATTGAAAACTTTGTATATTTTCTTTTTAATTAAAACAAGGTGTGTCCCCTCAATAGACAGAATTTTTTTTACAATCGCTTCCGGAACGTATATTATTACAATTAAATTTAAAGAGAAAACAGTAACCTAAATAGTAGTAAATAGCAGTGTTTTTAAATTAAAAACATTTAGAAATTAACTAATACAATGATGCCACATAATAAAAAAAATCTTTATGAAAAAATAGATTTTGAAATGGCTTTATGCGTGTCTTACTATTGTATTTGATCAAAGAGATGATTTATTATGTATAGAAGTACATTCAAATTATTGGTATTGTCTCATGCCCACCTAATTTAACATCTTTATTATACTCGAATGCCTTCACGAACATTACGTAATTTTGTTTTATTGCTCATACCGATATCTTTAATTAACATTCCCGGTGATGTCAAAATCGATCAATCATACGTATAATTAAAATCGATTTCGTGTTGAACTCATTAAGCATTTATTTTTGGCAATTTGCTTCGAACCGTTAACGTGCGTATTCAGATGCGTTCATACAAAATTATTCCTCTTCTCTGGTTAAATATATTTCGTAGTAATTTCATCGTATTCCTTTGTTTATTTAAGAAAAACATTTAATGTATATAACGATTTAAAAAAAAAATTATAACGACAGTTATTGAAAGAAATATTTAAAACGTTATTGTAAACAAAAATAGTTAAAACGGTTTTTCTTCGTTGCAAGGTAAATAAAGAAACATTTTTATCACATAATCACCACGTCCATATGAAGCGATGCATTCCGAACCCACTTATGATTATCGCCTTGGTGGTTATAAAGGCGCTAGCAACGCCATTACACCACGCGAAAACGATACCCAGATGATCATTAACACTAGATTTACAGGACCAGTCATTTGGACTGGACGACCCTATATATAAGAAGTAACGTAAATTGGTATGCGTTTGTTATTTTTATTTTTTTATACCGCCTCAGGCAACATTGTTCTATATATTTTATTGCGAGACAGCAAAAATATGAATAAAACTAATACAGATACGAAAAGAAAACCATAAAAATGTGTCGGTAAATTTAGTGTTAATACCGCTTAACGATAATCTAAATATTAATTCGCTTATAAAAATATTGTGCATCTATCTGTGAAATAAAAAGTACCGTGTAAATCGAGGGACAGGTGTACTCTTATTAAAGTTTTCGTTACTAGTCTAGAAGACTATAGTCGCTCTACGTAAAATTCAAGTTTTTTGTTCTCTCTCAATAAACACTGTTAAACCAACTCGGATTGCAGTGAAGCGTGAGCGCAGCTGTTGTGAATCTTACTCAAACACCATGTACATTTTTGAAGATGCGGTACGTTCGGAAGAAATATTGTGGCGGTGTATTCGCCCTCAGCGAAAGGGTTAATACGAAACATAGTGCCTATTACTATAACGTATTATG
>DWQX01002584.1:0-21150 GCA_018245475.1 Pharmacophagus antenor | reverse complement strand
ATATTATATAACATATTTAAAATATAGTAATTGCTAAATTTAAACAAAAAGGTTTTTTTAGTGTAAACGTTTAAAGCTTTTATGGACGAAATGTGCTCCGTTTTTTGATAGGTACTTAAGATATGAAAAAAGAGAATTGCTTAATTTTCGTATCGTATTTATATGACCAGACATGTAATGTTAATTAAATGAATGGTTATTATTTATTCAGGTCAATGTGTATGGATACATTTTGCTTTTTAATCGGTTCAAGTGTTAATAAGGTGTATATAAAAAAAAATTGGACAATTTTAAATGTATTGTCTCGCAATTTACGCTAATATGCTTAAGAGCTTTATTTTAGACAGCTGTGGAATTTGGTACAAATAAGCTTTTATATTTTTCATAATCATGGAGCTGAATCAATTTTGTTTCGGTCTTTAATTTGATAATAGGATTCTCCCAAAACATTGAGTGTCGGTAATTTGATTTGAAAGGATTGATTAATTATTTTACTGGTTCTTGAATTGAGTTATCAAATGGAGATAAAACTTATGTACGTACCTAAATTGTTCAAAAATTAATATTTAATTTTTTTTATCTTTTTCCAAAAAGTGTATATTTTGGCATCTCTTCTAAGGGCTTAGCTGTATTTTTATACAAGTAGTCAATGTAAAGATTATAAAAAATGTTGTTAATGTAATAAATGCGTGACTTTCTTTTTCATAATCTAAAGACTGATTTATTTTTCTTCATTATTTTTATTCACTGGCGCGTTGGTGTAATGGTAGTAACTCTGCCTCTAAAACCACGGGTTGCAGGTTCTATTCCCGCTCAGGACAAACATTTGTGTGATGAACATTTGTGTTGGTTCAACTTCTGAGTGTTTAATTATTTTTAGGTATTATTTAAAAATATCTACGAATGTATATCAGTTTCTGATAACCCATACTACAAGTGCTGCTTAGCCACCTATATTGGGATCAGAGTATTATGTGTGAAACGTCCAGGATATTTATTTATTTATTCATTAATTAAAAACTTTAAGCAACATGTATGAAAAACATTTAACCTGTTAACGGCGGAATTTTGTTTAAATATATGGCAGAATGCAGAATTAAAAGCAATCAATGAAAAGTTTACATGCTAAATATACAGTAAAGAATCGTGTTATACATTTTACGAAATATGTAAAATTTCTAGATACATGCCGATGGTAATTTTTTTTTTAATTTAATCCCTGAATATACTCATGAACTTCACTTACCTGGTTCATAATTGATATCCTTATGTTGATTGATATTATTTATGAAAATATATTTGGCTAAATAAACTTTTACATTAATAATCCGATTTTTGAAATTATTGTTTTTAAAGAAATGGTATCTCTCGAACTTGGTCTCATTTAAAAAAAAAAACAACACTTGGGATGAACACAAAGGAAATATTGATTTTGCACGTTAATAATTTTCTTCAATTATTTGAGTACAGTTCAGTATCTATTTATCACTCTCTTATGTGACTTTCTTACGTAGACGATGTACAAAGACTATTTGTACATTGTCTACATAAGAAAGAATACAAAAATTTTGACGTATTTCGAATAATATCTTGACGAAAAATGTTATTGTTAAGGATACATAATGAGAAGTCGATGCGCTGAGCGGGCTAAAAATAATTTGATCATTATTCCCGATGGCAGCATCCCAAAGAAATTCAACACCATCTCAGATTTTGTGAGATTACTTCAACACGTGCTAATGAGATCCTTGTCGGATTTTGTCATGATTTTAAGTTAATGAAACCTTTCTGAATTTTTTTTTGAGTAATAAATAATGAAAACTGGAAGCTTGAAGGTTAGAGTATTTATAAAATTTTAATATATCATTATTTGTGGTGACAATGCGGTCGTAGATGAAGAAGCACACTCGCCCAGATATTCTCTCTTGTATGTTTGACGCCGGAATGTAGTAATACTATTATGGCGGCAAATTAATATTGAGTGTAGTGCCCTCGGAAAAACCCTCATCACTCTCCAAACTCCACAACTCAAGTGACTGATATCAAAATCAAAGATAATTCAAAATTAATTCAAAATAGGCTACCAGGTAGCACTTTTCGAAGTCAAATCGAACCTCCGTGTTACAAGACAAACTGTAAATAACTGCGTCAAGGTAGTGTTCAAAATTCAGTCTCCAGTGGCCACAGATGGCGTTAACACTGAGAAACTTTGGTATAAATCATTACATGAACTCTCGGCACTACATACGAATCCAGATTATTATTTACCAAATAAGTTTTGAACATTTTTCACACGAAAAAAAAAAACTAAAATCATGAGCGTGTAAGAAGCGAGTTGCGTTCAGTTAAAGTATTTTTTTCTTATATGTATGAAGGTAGCTTGCCTGACAAAGGGCGAAAGAATTGTGCACAGCGGAAAAAGGTAAATCGTGTTTGACAATGCGTCTTGATAATGTCAAGGTTGATTGATATTTCCTGTATCTATCTACTTTGATACCTTCCACTTTTATTATGATTCGTGTGTAAAACGTTACTATATGCTGTACTATACTATGAAATGCAGGCAGGGCATTTTTCAAATATAGGCTGAGCATACATAAAAAAAACTTTTTGTGCGCCTACTTCTTTCACTGATCAATTAACCGACAATAAGAAAGAGGTTTTCATTTCGGAGAATATTTTTTTTTAAGAATGACCTTTTTATGGATTGATCTGGTTAAAATATACCTCGGAGTTTGCCAATGATTATTTTTATTTCTTTTTATTAACAATTCGATTAAGTTGTGTGTTCGTGAAACAAAATATCAATTATGTTTTTTCTGTTTCGTGATTATCATATTAGTTATTGGCCTGGAAACGTTTACAGTCGAGAGTCAACTGCACCAAGCTGAAGTTAGAACAATAATAATAATTATTAAATATTAGAAATGTGTTGAAACAAACAGCTGTTCATAGAATTCTAAATTCTATTTTATTTGTTATGCGGTTCAATCAAAAGTGATAATTTCCGAGGTTTCCTTATTTTTAGTTTTTCGTCAGTACTTTAATAAAGACATTGATGTGGAAAATATTAGGACAACATATTATAAATTATTATTAACATGCCTTTGTATCTACATAGCGTGTAACTCGAATTATCGCTACACAAAGGTAAATTAATAGTTGACCGCATAACGACTCGTTTAATTGTGAACTTGCAACACATGTATGCAGTTTACGGTTAACCAAAATTAAACTATATATTCTATTTCACAACCAAACCGCAACTAACCGAAATTTCAACATTGGAATATACTAAATATATTTAAAAAAAATGCTTATAATTCTTAATTGGAACAAAACCATAGATTCATATAACATTTCTAACAACAACCAACTCTGTTTAAAATATTGCTAAATACGATGTATGTGGGAAAGGCTTGATGTGTAATATAAATACTAAAGAAGTGCGTGTTATTATTTTGAATCGGATGATAAATAACTTATCATTTTTAGTGCGTAAAATGTATAAGATCCGGTATCTGGATGATATTTAAGAACTAGTTTTTTTTATTTTCACCGGCACTAGACTAACGATTTCAATATCACGTGATGTTAAGTGATAATGACGCCGTACACCGTGAATTTTGTTCGCCAAAAATATTTCTGGCTCATTTCAACACTGTTGATGCACCAGTTTGACATTGAGGGTGAATACTAGCCAGGCGGATTCGCAAAAACTCTACCACCATCTGGAAAAGTTCTACATGTTCATTCTAGAAATAAAGAACTAAAATTCTTCTCAATTCGTTTTTCGTTCGGAAGAATGCGCTTTCTGGTTCTATTGTCGAATATCTTATTAAAAGAAGTCTTTTGTAGACACAACTAAACATCAATATTAATTGTTCCGATTCAAAAGCAGTTTATAGTAAACGCCAAAGTCATCGCACGAACAAACACTAGCCATACAAATGATATTTAATGTTACCCATCTGGCACTGTATGTAAAACACAAAAGCAACGCCGAAAAGCCCTGCCACGGTTTAATTTCTTTGTAACCAAGAGGCAGCGATGACAGAGTGTTATGACAGCAAAGAACCATCACCTCTCAGAGTGCATCATCAATGCGGGTTACATAATTACTGCATTATACAGTGAAAGATTAATAGCGCGTACTCGACTTTTCCCCTCGAAATCTAATGAGGGCCTTTATTTACTTTTTATGTACCTACTTATAAATATATAACTTATTTTAACGTACTTGTATGGTCTTCTGTATTCTGTGAGCTTTAGATAATAAAGATTGACCTTTTTGCTAGTGAAGAATACTTTAACAAGTATTTAATTTGATTTCACGTATTTTAACATCCCTAGCTACCATACTCAATATCAATCTGCCATCTTAACAGCATTTTTGTATTCTGGCAGTCTTACAAGCGTATTCTGGACGAACACGCTTCACCATCTAGGGCGTCACTTAGGCATCACTTAAGACATTTTCGACCGGTGACGAAAATGAAATTGTCTCATCTTGTTATGTTTTTCTCGATAAACTCTTCATCGCACAGGTTTTTTTTTTTCATTTAAAAATAAATGTGTATTGTTGAAGAACTGAATAATCATCTGAAAGTTTGTTTCTCAATCGGCATCAGCTACAAAAGTTAGAATAACGGGCTAAGTGTCGGCGAGCGGCGATGCCGAAAAGCCTAAAAATCGGCTACCGGTCGATAAACTATTAACATGAAGTTAAATTGAGATGAAGTATTATTCCATAACTGTTATGAAAAATCATGACAGAGAATAATTTCAATTATACAGCACGCGGTATCACGGTTGAGAAATGAGCAAATAATGTGGTAAAAAAAAATTATGAACGGATATTGGTAAAAAACAAGTGTCTCCAATTTTCGTGCGGAAATTACTTTCTAACAATAGATTGACGTTCGAGTTTTCCAAAAGCCAATGATTGATGATCGAATTTTATGAATTTACAACGTCATACAACACTCGCCGCCTATAATTGTTATTAGGAGTAAATAGAAGACACCCATTCTATTATTATACTGTATACGTAATAGACAAAAGTTATTTAATTTCTGCAACAAAGCATGGCAATTCTTATTGTTAGTGATTCCATATATATGTACATAGATATGTACATAATTTATTTATTTTTACAATGTTTGCTATAATTTTTAATTTAATTCTGTTGAGCAAATAACATTTCCTTTATGTAATCACGAAAACATTGTGAAAGAATGATTCTCATTTTCGCTACACTACAATTTACGTTTGAGACATTGTATTTATTTGTCCGAAACATTTGATTTTCTTTTAACAAATTTAATTTTAATATTTGAATAACGAGACATCGATTCAGTAATAACGTCGGAGTATCTTTTTAATATAGAAAAGGTTCCGTCACTGAAACAGTTGCTCCGGCCCTAGAATATTCCTTATTTAATATGACTGGTAAGATTAATATTTTCCCACGCAAAATTCCTTTGAAAATAAATTTGAAATTATGGCATCATTTGTTAAGTATACACACGAGGAAAATTTTTAGAAACGGTTTTATCCGGCTTCCACGTGAAAGACCATCAAGTCGCGAATCTCTTTAGCGAGATATATTAAAAACAAATATGAACGTTGATTTATAAAAACAAATATAAAAAAATTAAACAAAGCTCCCTAACCAATTAATCAAGATTTTAAAAACGTATGAAGACTAGAAGTTTTTTTTTAAATTGTAAACTACCGAAATAATTGAACAACAGCTTGAAACGCATAATTATATAAATATAATTAACCCCCATATAACGTTATAATACACTAGAATTGACTCCATCCAGCACCATTTGAAATTGAAACGAAATTCCCCTAAAAAATTAAATTCTGGCCGGTACATAAATAGCAAAACGTTATCTAATTTGTAATAAAGGAAATCACTGAATCCTTGCACAAATTAACGTGTAATATTATAAAATCATGTAACGTTTTGTGAAATTTTAAGGTAAAATAATCAAGGAAAAAAAACGTGCGTGATTAATATTGTTTAGAGACGATAAAGAGAACATACATTCATTAAAATTTATCTTAATTATGATAAATGTATTTCGTAAGAATTCTGTTTCCTGTAGCAAAAAAGGGTAAAACGGTTTTTTAACAATAAAAAAAAATTTTGGAACGCAATATGTATAACCTATATCGTGCTATTTAACGAAGTATAAAAGTTTTTATAAATTACATAGGTTTAACAAGTAATATTAAAAAATAATATCATTACGTACTTCTCCTTTATAAAACGAAAATGTGTTAATTACGTTTATATAGTGAATGAACTTCAAGTTTTATTCACTATTGTAAACTCGTAGTTACGAAAAATATTTAATTTTGATTGGATAAATAAAAATGGTTAAGTAATGACTGTACTAAAATATATGTATGGTGAGTGTGTTATGATATAAGAAATTAAATCTTGATGTTATATAACCAATATTCTTCAGTAACGCTACATATGTTATTTTGCTCTATTCTCTTCTAATTGGTTCATATTATAAGTGGAAAAAAAATATACACAAATTACTTTACCTGTGCGATGTTCATTACCATTTTATGAACTGTAAAATACCCTTTACTTCAAGGACCGCGCGGAATTTCATTTTGTGACTTACTTGTCGCACATTATGTTACGTTGAACGTTTACAATGTTCTGAAGTTTCCCTGAATTTTCCGAGCGGAAACTTTAGGCGACTCGAAGTATTTAAGTCCCAATGACATCGTTAAAATATTTCCTTCAAAAATTTTAAGTAAACAATGAGGATTTGTGTTTATCGTAATTAATGAAGTAACACGCTAATAATATAATACTTTATCAATATTTAGTATACAAGCTAGCTACATTTATTTATATTATACAAAAAATGTTATCGAATTTAACGTTTTAAATCAGGTTTTTCGTCTAGTACCGGATAACATTGGAACTCTATTTCGTATTATATTAATTGTACTATGAACTATCTCGAAATATAATGAAATGTTTTGCTTCAGAATACTCTGTCTCTGATAAACGCAAATAACGGAAAACGCAACGTTGTTACTGTCAATCTGCCGCATTATGGAAGATAAACACCAAACAGGCGCCTTCGAAACAACCCTGCGGGCCTCCAATCTGTTATGCTTATGTGGCATCGAAATCAAATTTATCACACTGTTGTGATGTTTATTTAATACTTTAAAGGATTATTAATTAACAGCCAAATGCGAATCGGACTCGCATCGCGTAGGGTTATGTATAATAAACGCAAATAAAATAATATCACTCGCTAGTTTTTGTTTCACTTTAATTATCTATTGTTGTAGCAGCAACAGAAATAAACAACCTGGCTTAATTTAAAATTTTCACATATTACGTTTCCTGAGATAAAGCCTGCTGTCAGACGGACGGACAGCAGACAGAGAGACGGTTGTAGAGGAACAGCGGAAGCTTAGTAATTGGGTTCTGTTTGTCTCCCTTTGGGTATGAAAACATTAAAAACGTAAACAATATTACTTCAGAGTTCTATTCTCTTAATTTCGCCCGACATTAATACTTATTATAGCCTTAAAAATTCACAAGAAACTTCAAAATATCCATTTATTTAGAGATGAAAAAAAAAACTATGAATGTAAAATTGGTTCAAAGGTGATCATATTTTATAATACACATAGTGGATGTATTGGCATCATCGTATCGTTAGTTTTGCAAAAGCATCGCTTTTCGAGTAAAATCCCCTTGTTTATCAAATATTTACTTGAAGTCTGAGAGTATTTTGTATCTGTAACACTTATTAAATATAAACCATTGCAATAAACATACCACCGGATTTATTTAGTACTTTTTTATATATTTACGTTTACTTTTCAAGTTCTTTTTAATACCGATAAATTGAAATAATAAGAACAGTTCTATCTGGTCCTTTGATACAGAATTATTTAATATCACTGCACGTATAAATTCTATTGACTCGTCGTCAAAATAGCAATCATTTCTAGAAGCCTCCGAGAGAAATTAAAAACGTCCACAGAATTTTAAAAAGCATTTTCTTTAAATGGAATTCATTTACTACTTTATATATCTAAGTGTAAAACGTATATGTATATATAAGTTACCAGTTTTAGGCATATTACAATGAAAACTAGTAACATGTTTATATAATACTAGTCATAATAGGTCTGCAGGATTTATACTGCCAGTATTTTATAAAACGGGTGGTTCGTACATACCAATTTTCGCATGAAAATTGCTTTAGCGGTATCGAGCTGGATTTATTTATGCTGCAATGCCATTTGGTGGCAAGTTATAACAAATTGAATAGCTTTGTTGAAGATGTGTTTCACATTTCTCGTGAAACACATCTTCAACAAAGTAAATTTTGCTAATTCTGATAAAAAAATATTACTTCATTCATTAATTCTAAAATCAACCAACTCCGTGGCGCAATAGTTTACCATTTTATAGCATGGAAGTTGCTGCTGCTATTCTGGAGCAACATTATTATTGGAGTTTGAATGGAGTTAGGGTTTTCCGACTACCTGACCTGCCTGACTATCTAGGTACCATCTTCAAGGTCATAACTGCACTATTCATACACGTGAGAGTTGGATATTCTGGGCTAAAACACTTCACTATCTATAGTTTCATTGACGCTTAACATCATCTGAAATTATGTGTCGGTGATTTGACGAAAAAAAAATTGGATAGACAATAAAAAAAATAATGCACTGCCTCCTGTGATAAGTTGTAGGGTTAATGGAAAACCTACCCTCTAGAAAATGGATATTAATAAATTTTATGTACCATAAAATAATCCTTTAAATGTTAATTTTAGCATCATCTTTTAAGTAATATACAGAGCACCTGGCTATATCATAAAAGTATGCCCACGGGTAACATTCGTAGGATAATAAAATACGTCCATTCGAGATGATTTATAAGGCTCGTTACAGATAATATATTTTGTAATGTGACGTATGCACTTTATTCACATGTTAGATAGTAGTAAAGTAGTAAGTTATAGCACGATGAAATGTTATGCAGCTAAAATTGGAGGTAAAGAGAAATCAACATCTGAAAACTCATCACTGGGCAAAAGTTTGCTCGTTCTGTTTCTATATATTTTTTTAATTCTTACCAAATGTGAATAAATCAGATTAAAACTCTAGATAACAATATTAAAAAATGAAAAAGAAAAAGTATCCATTAGTATTTGATAGTTATAATGAACGATTAAATGCAAATTCTGCTGACAATAAATTAATTTATGCCATTTGGAAAATATTAAAAGAAGTTATGCTGGCATAATTTAGAACCACGATTTGCTTTTAAAAATCGTTTTTATTCAATGTCCAATGAAAGATCTTTCTTTAACTTGTTTTTTTTTAGCTTAAGTATTTTGACAAATAAAATTAATATAAATTTTTAGACTATACAAAGGCTTTAGGCTATTAATATAAATTTCAATATTTTATTCCAATGCTCAAAAGCTAACGTGCTCGACATGGACATGAAATAGACATGAGTTTTTTCGGATGATGTATTTAAAAATAATTAGTTAAAAATAAAAAAATGAATTATCTTATTTATATTCATTATTATATAAATATGATAAAAAAAGGTGAACAAAAACCAAACCGTGTAAATATTCGTGTTAAATTGAACCATACGGGTATGCTTTTAAAGTAAATATAACATATTTCACAATTACCGTACCCTTTCTCGAAACATGCATTAACTGAGTGACTGGCATAGGCGAAATTTCAGACTAACTCAAACGGAGTTATCGGAAAAAGGTATGCTTTTATATGCTGCATAATTGAATCAATTTCCTATACTCAGGGGGTAACAAGGTGTATGGAGTTGTTTATTTCTGTTTTGACAGTAGAACTTAATTGTCTCTCTCAATAATACAATTAAGTGGAACAATAAAAGTAAGAGTGTGATTGTATTAAAACACACAAGTTAATAATACGCCGTTAATTTTCTTTCAGGAAATGTCAAATCAAAAATTAACGTTTTAAATAAAGATATGATTATATCACCACACAATCATGTTACAATAATTTATGCGTTAATTTATTATTATTTTAAGAAATGCAATAATTAATGTAATAAAATAAAATAATAATAAATAGACGTAATTAATTACAGGACATAAATAATTGTATTATGTTGCGATGAAAAAGTTATACCCACTCCTTCTGAAACCAAGTAATATAACAAAAAGGATTTGCGGAGAGGGAGAAGGTGCGAACCGCTACTTTCGCCAGTCGTGGACGTAAACCTAGATGAATGAGGAGAGGTTCTTCTCTATCCACAATTGGACGAGGGGAAGGGGAACGCTTTTCTGCAGCCCAGTATCAAAGGCCTCGAAGAGTTCCCTAATTGGGTAAAAAGGGGAGCTCTGTGCTCTGCAAAAACCCACGAAAAGGTTAACACTGTCGAGACTGAGGTAGTGTACGGAAGCGTTGCCGCAGACTTAGGATAAGGGAACAAGAGAAACAAAGTCTTAGCATCGGAACTGTATTCATAGCAGATTACTGCACTAAAAAAAAAATGTTGGATTCACAGGAGCCCATTTTGTTGCATTACTTACAGTGCTTACTTGACTGCCTCCGTGGCGAATTTGTTTACCGCTTCCTTTTAACTATATTTTAATAAAAATATAACAGTGCTGTTAAGCAATAGAACCAGCATTACGGTGTTATTTACAAGGACGGTGTCGACAACTAAATGAGTAAAGTAAAGAATATTCCACATACTCATATTGTTACTTCAATGGCATTTCATTTGTAATATTCGCGTGTTAAGCTAACGACGAATTGAATGCGGTAAGCCGCTAAGTAATACTACCTCAGATACCACCGATTGGCTTGGCGTCGTACATGACGTCATCGGGGGAGGGTGGGCAAATATGGAAAGAAATTTCCTTATTTCCAGCAAAAAGTCACGCGTACACCGCATTATTTCTAATTTCCGCATATAATCCGTAAAACTCGCGCCCGTGCCATGGAATTTAATGACCTGAAAAGTAAAGTACACATTTCCTAAATTCCAAAAGTTATTTTGTATTTAAAGTGCCTATGTATTGTTAGTTAAAGGTATTAAAATTGTACCTGGCATAGATTTACAGCTAGATTTAACAAAGTATTTTCATAAGGTTAGCGTTATTAATGAGGCGAAAAAATATAAAAAAACTGAATTTGGATTTTTTCCTATTTAATGAGGGATATTTCATCATTTCTTTGCTCCACCATGACAGTCTTTTGAAATTTCTACTTTTTCCTGTATTTGAGTCTCAAAGAATTAAAAAAAAAATAATTAAAATATTCGCAAAGTAAGAATAGAGCGTATTGAAAGAATACGTATAATAAACTAAAGTATAGGTGCAGAAGATTTTGAGTGCGGTCGTGGCATAATGATTTACCGTTAGCGTATAACAGGAAGGTCCCAGGTTCGATTGCGAACGAACACAAGTAGTGGTCTGGAAGGTGGCAGGGTAAAGTATATCATAAGAATACATTTTGACCTAATGTGTATCAACAATTGGTTATCATAATGCATATTTGTATAGGTTAATGTTATTAAGTTGTTTAAAAAAGGCATTAATGAAAGTATTAAAACAATAAATTAACGAAATTTAAAGTCCATGTTAAATGACAGTTTTTTTTTAATTAATTAAGGTGAGAATTAATGAAACAACTTAGTCCGGCTCTAGATTAAGATGGATTAAATGGGACTAATGTGTTTAGGATTTTTTTCTTTTCTATAAGAAGCGAAAAAAATAAGCCAGACTTAATTGAATTGCATGTCGTCTAAATAAATTGATATATATAATACGATGAAGTTCCATTTACACAAAATTTACATAATACTATAGAAAGAAGCCTAAATTTTCTATTTGTATTCATTACTATTACCCACCTAAATTGAAATGACTTGCGATTGGAATGCCATCTAAATGAATTTGTCCAGTTTAGTTAGGTAAATAAGGGATTCCTTATTCGTTTGGTTCGTGTTGATATGATAATTATTTTCCAATTTATAAAATCTAATCAAGAATTTATTTATTCAATTTCTTCAAATTAGACAAACAAATAGCACTTTTCGAAGTCGTAATTTACAGACTCGCTCACCTACATTTCTTCAAAAGATATTTTTTGCAACTTTATAAATACGTTAGATAATGAAATATTACAATGTTATATTATTATATAATAATAATAACGTAAAATATTGACCAAAGAGTTCTTCTTTGAACTCGTGATTCGCAACCATAAATCAGCAAATATTTAAAGAAACTGAAACCCAAAAACGATCTGATTAAGTTTTATTGGACATTTCGGGTGCTTTACCGTAGCCTTGAACTGTTTATGACGTTAGTCAATGCTAGGGCCGGTCAGGCCAAACCCCTAAAAAGAAGGTCAAACAAAAGTTTCGTTAAATAAATTGCCATGAGCCTTATCAAATGTAATCTCAAGGTAAAAATCGGTACGCGATACGACATACCAACCTATTATATAACCACAATATTCTCTTTAATTATTACATTAAAGCATTATCTATGCACTTTTTGAAATAAAAAAAATATTTCAAACTTATATCTAGCTTTGTCTTTTCTTAAAGAATATGTTAGACCGTTACCAAGCAATATATTTATAAATTTAATTTCTACGCCTTGAATACAAAGAGATGCAATAATTTATTAATTTTAATGGGCGCTAATGAAAATACACAAATAACGTACAGAGCGCAAAATGGAATAACAAAAGGAAGAAGGTAGTCGCTGGACGCTATGACCGGACTGCCCTATAACAACGCAGTGCCAGCATAACTACTATTTCATTTTACAATTTAGCCTCATCAAACCAATAAAACATAAAACAATTTGTATTAATACCTACAGTCCTCATTACAATATTGTTTACATTACGTTCACAACATTACGGACCCTCTGTTATCTGATAAGCATTTCAAAGTGACGCTTTTAATATTCTCTACAAAGGACTACACCGGTTTTGTCACTTTTACTCATTCCATGATCCTCTTATTAATAAAGGATTGGTCAGTGTCTCTATCCTGATATGACGTAGAGGTCTTCAAGAGACGAATGTCGAAGGCTTTTTTAGACTATTGCAGTCCCTCATCAAATACTATATTTGCGCTTACCTGCAAGTTGAATCGTGGTAAGGTGCTAGTCGAGGCAATTGTAAAAAAATAATTAATGAAACATTTTATAGTTTAATAAGTTTACATGTCTTGAATACTTTAAACGAAAGAACAACAACAAACAAAGGTAATTCTTACAGTAGTTAAAAATAGGATCAGATAAGATTTGTCGCAAGAAAGTAACACCTTGAACCGTCTGAAAGAAATTCGGCATTGTGGAGGAAGCCTTGGGGATTGTTAGTTTTATCATACATATTTTTTATTAAATAATTTTTACCTGTTAGATTTTTTTTTAATTGATCATTTCTACAATTATTTTATTATTTTGAAACTAGTACGCTTGTAATATTAAAACTAAATTGTGTAATTGAAAAATATTGGTAGGTAGGATCTTAATGAATCGAAATATTTATTTAAATTTTGTGGAACTTTATAACCGACAGCTAACATTTACTTTGGCGCACGGAATTGCCTACTTTTAAATGTCATCTGGGGGTCATCCATTAATACATAAAGCATGACGTTTAATCGACTAATAGACTAAGGTAAAATCAGAATAAACGTTAAAAACATAGGCCTAGGAATTAGTGATTACAAAATTCTTAGACATTCTTATTTCCAAATCTTTAAGACACATTTATAAACATATGTATTACATTGAAAAACGTAACACCTTCATTGTTTTATTAAGATGAATGATTAATCACTTTTTTCGTGGTAAACCAAGGTTTTGACTTCCGCCACTAAGTATACAATTATTTTAAATCGTACACCTATACAATTTGAACTATTAAAGATTATGAAAGGCTTCAATGGCATAAAATGTCAGGGTTAAAGAAAATTATGAAAAAGGAAATGACTTCATAGGTTATATTTAGCTAAACATTATACAAGTATAATCGTATAAGAATCAATACATGAACATTTTCTCGGTTTTACATAAATAATACTTGGTAATGTCACGTAATATGCTGCTACAAAAATCTTAAAATAAATGACATTTTCTTTATCGCGATTGCTTGAGTAGATTTTAGGTTTATTTTAGATTTATCCATAGTATCTTTAATAGGATAAGTAGGAGGTTATCGTTCTAATATAAATCACATCATCAGTCAGTGAAACTCTGATCAAGACGCAATAATCACCTGAGATTGATTTTAATCGCGTGATATGAATTTGAAAAACATGTAAGCAGTCGAAGAATCTTTAATAATTATTTTTTTTTATTAAAGTAACTTGACACCAGTTGCATGCCATGTTTGTGTATTTGTAATAATGATCAAAGTCAAAATAATTTAACCTAACCTATCAATTAGTACTTTTGGAAGTCAAATAGTATCGATCCCCCCAGATTCGCTCGCCTTTCATATAAGAATATATCAGAATAAGTTTATATTAAAAGATGATACCTCTCTCGTTTCCTCCGATGCGTAAAAGGCACAGGGGATGAGGGCTCCAATGAGTGCTCCCGCACCCCTAACCCACCCGACTTGATCGTCAGCAAGTTGTTCTGATTCCTTTGTTAAGGTTATTTCAGCTCACAGATTCCGGAATAGTCTTCACAAGTATTAAATGATTATTGCACCACACCGCGCTCGTCACCTTTATATCTCTAGGGTTAAATCGTTACTCAAGTAACTATTCTGCAGCGTATGTAATAAACGTAACTAAGAAACCATCGTAGGTAGTCTCCACAAAAGATATTTACCTACATGTGTGAACTTACTCCACAGATTATGTTTGAGCGCCAATTGTGATTCATCAGACTAAACTAACACCCTACATAACTACATCACCCTAAAAGATAAAGTTACATTGAGAACATTTGATTTACTATCTGTGATTTTAGTTACTTTTGCAGTATAATTTACACAATTAATGATTAAGCTTTCTTTTTCTATCATTTAAAAATCGAATTAAGGTATAGGTATTTAATTATAAAGCCTATCAACAGTTCCTCCATCCAGGTCTACTGTGATATATGATTTAACAAATACACTATATTTTTACATAAATCGAGAAAACACATTCAAATTTAAAGCAGCATTTACTTTGGACATGGTAACGAGGGAATAACAAATGGCGTGTAATTTACTCATCTCCTTCAGGGTAACCACATTATGAGTGTTCGCTATAAACGACATTGTTGATTACTGCCTTTAGCTGTAATATATAAAAGTGTATGGTACAATGGCAACATAAATAGGCGAAAGTTAAGTAAGTGCCCTACATAATATTCAACTTAACATTTTGGCAAAGCAACAAGGTCGACGGAGATTTGTTATTTGCTTCGTTAGGTGAGGTTCCGAATTTTGTTTGTCTTTTAAGTTTAACGAAAAAAAGTAACGAATGTTTTCAACGGAGTTCCGTAAAATTTTAACAGCATTAAGATCATTAACTAAGTATTTTCAAATACACATTTCCCTTATGAAATGTCTGAATGAACGAAAAACACGCGTATGCGAACCTGTTTAATGAATGCAGTAATGGCGACACAGTTGTATTTAAAGCGGGTATTAATATTTAACTTATTTATAAAACACCCCCATTTCTTACGTACTTATCACCTTAATTTTTATTATTAAATCTAATGTCGTGCGATAAAGCGAGACCAAGTTTCGGCAGAACTGAAATTTTTCACAAATTACTCGTTTCCATTGCATTATATTTAAGTCTCAAATAACAGAGACGCCATTTATTAAAATAGCCCCGAAACTTTTTGTGAATACACTAGCAATACATATTTTCTTTTACACAGACTTTCAGTTTTAAAAATATTATTTAAACAAATTTGTTGTTATCAGTATCAATACCATACAAAACTGTGGGAACCTTCAAGAAAAAAATACAAGCATCGGAGTTACGACTGCCGAAGTCTTGGTATCGTGAAGACTACGACAATCGCTCGCAAGTTAATTTACGTTAACTAAAAATAAATAACCGTAAGGTGCAAACATTTAGCCAGAAAATTTTAAATTACCTTCTTCAACATTCCTATCGTCTCCTTGATGTTAAGAAAGGCTATAGGCTTAAAGTATTCGAATATAGTAGGTTATTCAGATTTTTTATAATTTAATAATGTTTTAATTTAGTGAAAAAAGCAAAATATCGTTATTTTAACGTTATGATTGTTATCAAACAAAACGGCTACATCAGAAGCCTTTTGAGAGTTCGCTTCTGTAACTTTGATTTAATTGAGCTCACTTCGTTTCTAATCCGATAAAATCACTCAACGTCGTTAAGATCTATTTGTTGGGACAACTCCAAAGTCAAGTACTTTATTGAATTTCGTGAGTTTGATGAACAGTTATCTTAAACATTAACTATACCCCATACAAACTTAAAGGAAATTCAATTCATCTCCAGCTTTGACTAATCCTTTCCTTAATATAAATGAGCTACAGGGGAAATATAATATATATAATGTTTATAATTGTGGTTGATATAGAAGAAGTACTTATAAATGAATTTATCGCTTCGTTTTAATGAGTAATTTAAGAATGGTATTAGGAATCGAACTGCCCATATTACATTCTGCATGTACGATCAAAAAAAAGACAAACCCTCTGAATTACTTATCAGTTCGCGGAGGGGGGTGCGTTACGAAATGACAATAGTAAAGGAGTTTTATTTTTTTAGCAAACGAGCGAGCGGTTTATGTGATTGAAAGTGTTCACTATAGCTCATGTACAGCTGCAACACTTGAAGAGACACAGCTGCGTTGTAACCACAAACTGATTGCACAATCCTTTTTAATGAAACGACTTTAGAATTGAGTTTTCAGTATGTTAGAATGATTATATTACTCATAGTCGTGTAAGTACATTATGAGAGCTTTTAATGTATGCTTTCCACAAATTATATACATACATAAGTCTTTGTTCACTTATGTAAACTAATAAGGGTCTATTAAGACGGCCACTTAAGGAAATTCATGAATGTGCCTTTCGGAGGTCACACGTCAGCTCCTAATTTTGTGGCGTCAGAATAAACTACAAAGTGCTAACATCGCTTTGAAATATTAAGGTGTTTCGATTGGGAACGTTTGATTTTGTACCTAATTTTGTTTTCTGAACAGAATTTATGTTAATTGATTTATAAATTATAATTTTAAGTATATAGGTAGTAGTTTTTTTATCAGTTATGGACTAACACTTGTCCTCGATTTTACATGATGTGACAATGAGACCATAGATGGTGAAGCGTGTTCGCCCAGAATACACCTGACTCTCACATATATGAGTGCCGGAACACAGAAATGTTGTTATGGCGGTAGATTTACATCGAGGGTTGTAGCTACTCAGGCGGATTAAAAAAATCCTACTACCATCCAGACTCCATTAGTCCCGTGGCCCGGGAATAGAACCCAAGAGCTCTACATTATAAGGCAAGCGGGTAAACCGCTGCACTACAGGGGCAGATGGTTTTCAAATGTTTTTAATATGTCTGTTTTACTGTTAGTAACTTTTAAGCGAGGCTGTTGAAATAAAAACTTAAAGCTTATTGTCTTTCCTTCTTGTAGCTGAACAAATATCGCATCACAACACCATCGCAGAACAAGACACAACGCTAAATTCCGTGCTTATCACCTAGATGATTAGCTATCTTCAATTATGTTTTTTAAACGCAATTTTTTACTACGCACAACTATTCTGTTGAATTTTCGTCAGCGGTATTTTCGGACTGTACGACTGGGATCTTCGAGAAAAGAGCTTAATCCCACCTTAAAGATAGGAAACGCTGCTGGGACGCTCCGAGTTTCGCAGCTGTCTATGGGCGACGGTGATCATTTAACATCACGTAAACCATTAGCTTGTTTGCCTACTCTGCGTATTAAAAAATTTAGTTGGCTTTAATTTTGTCTATATAAGATTTGCTTGATCTTTTCAATTCATAAAATTAATTTTAATCGTTTGATTATAAAGTCAGAAAAGGAACTAAATGTAAGACAATAACATACTGTGACAGTATAAGTTATTGTTAATCAGTAGCTTAGTCGCAATGACCTATATAAGAGGGAGATGATGCGAAGTGAAACAAATAAAAAAAAAAAGCAAAAACCGAATGCAATGACTCCAAAGCTAAGCTTACAGTCACGCGATCACTTCGCGTCGCAAGCTTACTGCCTATTGTTTAAGACGTAAGAATGTTATAGAGATGAAAAACTACTATTTTTATTTATTTATTTATGTAGACCGCAAGTAAAAGCAACGTATTTATTATTTGGTATAGTGAATGGCAGTTGCAGTTTACCAGAATATTTTCAATACCTAAGGATTGACAAAAATTTTTGTCTAGTCGGAATCGATAGTAAGAAATTTTAGAATAAAAAAAAACATTAAGAAGTGACATTTTTATAGAATTAACCATTATGATTTACCATCAAGGAGTAAACACTCGTTCAGGGTAAAATGAAATAATATCTAAACTAGAAACTGTTTTGAAACTATCGCAAACTACTGAAAGTCGATTTAATATAAATATCAGAATGTTAATAAATTTTATAATTTTTTTTCAATAGGTCTGGTTAATCAGAAGTAGAAAAAGAACCGAAGTCTAGCCTTCCGTACAGTAAATAGTTATAGTTTTCAAATGTGAACCATTTACCCTTTCTCTTCGGTTGATCACGAGATTACATGTCATGACGACGATATTTTGTTTGATGCTAAATCTAACCATTTACGTTATAATAAATTTATTATAGCAGACTACTGTTCAAAAACATATGGCAAAGCATATTTTAATCTTAAATCCAAGAATTTAAAGGTTACATAAAATTAAAATTTAATTATCTCTTAAGGTAATAATAATTTAGTTATTTAATACATACATTGTTCAAAATTATAAATAGTACATGGTTTAGAAATAATCATTGAGACGCTTATTTACTTCGACGAGTTTGTCAAAATAATAATTTTTCTATGATGTAAGAGAAGAGAAAAACACATTATGATATAAGTCAGAAATGAAAATATCTCAAACTTTTTAAAACGAAAATAAAAGGGTTCATTTGTTAAATACAATCTGTCCTTTCTATGTCAATACAATGCCACAAAAGCAATTCCTTGGTCGCTATAACGACGGATAGCCCCACTGTTTACGAGCCAAAGTCTGCACGAGAAACAGTAAGGCACCACCTTCGAGCCCGAGCCCACCGCCCTACATCGAAGGGTTTGAGACCGGATATATTTAAAATGTCCATAGATTCGAATGACCGCGAGAAGACTAGTCGTGAGAAATAAAAGTAATATTTAAAAACTTAGAACACTTAACGCTAAAATCTGTGCGGTTTAGTTAAAATGTTTGGTACTTTAGTGTTGACATTTTTAGTGGCCGAAGTGCTTTCCGCGAAGGAACCGAAACAGATTAATTTAGCGAATCAGGGGACGATATCGGGAATGTATATAACTAGATTTCGAACGAAGAGGATCGCTGCTTACCTCGGCATACCATACGCTCAACCACCGACAGATTTTAGACGGTTCACACCACCGGAGTATACTGATTTACCTCAGTGGGAGGGAGTGAGAAACGCGACGACACATGCTCCGGATTGTATGCAGAGTGATCCCAAGAAAGAAGACGTGCAAAATCCTTTAAGCAAACACGACGAATTGTTCATGAAACTTCTGGAAACTCAAATGGAAGAGCCGAGGGAGAAGGAGTTCTCTGAAGATTGCCTCTACCTAAACGTTTATGTCCCTGATGGTAAAGTAGATATTGCTTAAAAATGTTTAATTTATATTTACTGGGATGAGTATAGTCCGATATGAATTTTGTTTAATTAGAAAGTTTCATATATTTTATATTTAGTTTATATAAAAGTTAATACAAATTATTATATAAAACTATAATAAAGTTTATACAAATGTTTTTTTAAACTATTATTTTCTGTTCATGTTGATTAATTTATATATAGGATTTTGCAGTGAATAATTATTTTAAATTATTATACATTTGGTGCGTAGTTAAAATATTTGAATAAAATTATAGTTTTACATCATTTCAAATATTTAATTAACTACATGCAGTGATAAAAAATTTAAACTTCAAGAGTGATTGTTTATATTTCAGGAGACAAATAAAATATCTTGTAACAACAAATAAATATTGGTAGACTCTATTCTTAATACAAAACGTCCATTGTATTGGTATTTTGTTTAAACATTAATTTTTTACAAATGATGTGAAACAGAAAAATAGTTATTTTGAAAACGATGATTTATGTCTCAGTAAAAACAAACCGCTGACGAGGAAGTCCTTGGCAAAGTCCTTAATTAACCTAGTTTACAAATTCCTCATAGCTCCCCTAAATCAGATAAGAAATTCGTTTCAGGCTCGTATGTAGCAAGTTTTGTTCATTGCTATTCTGAGCCTCCCCTCGCTAGATTTCACTCTGATAGTTTCCGAAGCAAATGAATCATATTTATTTCTACCATTATTGTATCAGCGCTAAACCAAGCTTGATTTAAAGGGTCAAAATTACGTTACAAAATACTGCAAAGAAAATGTACACGTAATTTAGTTTGGCAGCGTAACGTATTGATATTTATTTGTGCAATTGTACATTGTTTTCACTCGGCCTATTTATTTTACTAAAATTATGGTTTGTAATCACTTAAAAATTACGAATATATATCAACTAGACATACAAATACTTATAAAACAAATATTTGTAGCATGATAATGTGATTACTGGAGGTAATCACTATTCTTAACAATGTATTATAAAGATACCATAATACCTGATTAGTGTATAGTTAATTCGTCTGGCTTTAACAACACTATTTAATGTAGACAACCTACAACTGGTTGTTATTATAATGTAGTATAATATAAAAATTTTGATAAAACCGTATTTTAAAATTGTCTCTTTAAATTGTACCAATGGATATATCCTTACCCATCTGATATTCGCGATATGAAGAAATTTTGCTACAATCCTTTATTATATCTTTATATTT
>DWQX01002583.1:0-21157 GCA_018245475.1 Pharmacophagus antenor | reverse complement strand
AAGTGCCCTTCTCAGGGCGCCGGTAGCCCCACACACGCCTCCCCCTCCCACATACGGTGCAGCAATGCATTTTCCCCGCGCAAACAAAAAAAAAAAGGATGGCGCAAACTGCCATACCGCGCATGAAAAAATCGACTTATTGCAGCAACGATTTCCAGAACATATTATGTCACGAAATTCTGATGTCAACTGGCCACCAAGATCCTGCGATTTTTTTCTATGGGGTTTTGTGAAATCTCGGGTTTATGCGAATAAACCCGAAACAATTCCTGAGCTCAAATCAAATTTAACGCGTCATCGGTGAGATACAGCCACATCTTTGTGCAAAAAACAGAAAATTTCATGAAAAGAGTAATGGCTTATCGTCGGAGCCGTGGGGGTCATTTGCCGGATATTTTATCCCATACTTAATCGGAACATGTCTTCTTTACAATACAATAAAAATATCACAACTCTATCATAAAATACTGGTTTTTATTTTAAAATGAAAAAGTGCACTCTTACTGAGACATCCTTTATTATTTATACTAAACTTTGGTTCATTTCAGGGGTTTCTAATACTACCATAAGACGAATTGTTGCTGAAAGCAGATCTAACAGAGGCGTATTTACTACGCCCGGTAAAAAGAGGAAAGATGGCAAAAAAAAACTTGGAAAGGTTTAAATTGATCAGAAACAAGATAAATGAGTTTTACACTGTCCGAAAAGAAATACCCACTGTCATGAAATTGCTACAAATTCTTCGGGAGGAAATCAATTTCAATGGAGGAAGAGAATCATTAAGGTACAAAAATTAATTTAATTTTCTTTCACTTTGAATATAATCTAAAAATATACTAATCTAATAATAACAATCTTATTTTGTCCTCAGACTTATTTTGAAAGCCATCGGATTCTAATTCGTGAAGTGCCAATTAAAAAGGACTATTTTAATGGAACGACGTGACATAAAGATACACAGATTCAAGTATTTGGAGCGTATGCAAAAGAATTGAGAAACCAATGATAAGCTAGATATGGTTTATTTAAATGTAACCTGCATACACGGTTCATGTTCAGTGAACAAATGAAAATAAAGATATTGCAAGCCCACCTAAAAGTATTTCGACAGGGCCTAGATGGATCATTGTCCATGCTGGTGGAGAAAATGGTTTTGTGCCAAACTAATGTTTGGTGTATAGGTCGAAGAGTACATCTGCTAACAACTTTACAAAATGGGTTACAGAGAAGTTGATTCCCAACCTTACCAAACCTTCTCTAATTGTCATGAACTACGCCAAGTACTGTTCTGTACAATTAAACAAACCGCCTACATATGCCGACCGTATTGCTGTTATAAAAGAATGGCTTCAATCAAATAATATTCCTTGCGACGATAATTGGAATAAAAGTCAATTACTGGAAGCAGTGAAAAATCATAAGTCTGAACTTAAATATTAGATTTCAAAATCACACGGCCACGAAGTTTTGAGGCTCCTAACATATCATTGTACGGTAAACCCCGTAGAACTCTGGGGAATAATGAAACAAAAAGTTACGGGTAAAATCGTCAAAACACCTGCAAGTGATATAAAATCTTTAACAGAAGCTTTCTCTCAAATAAGGATCGATGAATGGCGAAAATTTTGTGAACATGTAACAAAAATTGAAAATCATAAGTTCATAGAATAAGATCGATTAATTGAGATGCAGGAGGAAAGGTTTATCATAAATATTGCGTTTTCCTCTTCCGATGAAGACTTTTTATGGATGTGCAGTATTTGGAACCATTTTCAAGTGCTATATTTAATAAGTAAACTCATGAACAGAATAATTGGAGTTTTTATCTATTTTCGAACCCCCACATTCGCCACAGTAAGATTTTCAGAAATTATACATATCGCACACAGAATCAGCCGCTACTAGGAAAAAAAAGTATCAAAACGTTTTTCTCCGATTTCCCCAATATTGCTAGCGTCAATTTCTTTTTTCCCTTTTTGCCATCAGATCCTGGTAGACCTATATATTAACATATTTATTTTACAATATAAAGTAACAACTGTTAGCCTATTACTGGAATTGTAAAGAATAAATAATCATTTTTGCAGTAGTTAGGTAATAATTAAGCAATTAATGGTTTAAATGCAAATGTATGTACTAAAATAAACCTAGAAATACAAATAGGAAGGAATTTAAATGTTATGCGATAGAGAGACGAGTAGCAAATTTATAAAATGTCAAATAGTTAGCTCATTGAATAAAAAATAAAAACAGAAATTAGAAATAAGAAGGTAATTTACACTATATAGCATATATAAGATGTAAGACCTGAAATCTGTATAGATGCAAGTTAGAAATAGACTAGAATAAAAGAAAATTTTGTAGAATTAAATGAAATCTCTAGGAATAAGTAGTATTAAAGAAATGTAAATAAAAATGTTTGAATTGTTTTATCGAAATAAAGTATAAGCATCACTAAGTATGAAAGAGGTGAGAGTGGAATTAAATGAAAGAGAAAAGAAAAAATGTAAACTGAGGTCCATGATTGGACCTGGTCAGGGGAACGATATTGAGAAAAAAAAATTAAGTACTAAACGATATGTCGTAGGTCACATTCATCTAGTAGTGTCCATAACTGGGGTGCGATAGATGAATGATTCGGATGATTACACTTCTCCACATTACGCTCATCTTATAATTTTGTAAGGTGGCAAGAAAGATAGGCCGACAGTATAAATAAATCGTGCTTTAAGTTTATCTTCATAGCCCCAAAATTGCCCGTTCCAGCAGTAATATTACAATACGTGGCAGAAATAAAATGCGTAGAAAATCATATATACAGTTATGGATAGATTGATCTTGGTGAAGATGATAAAATTACAAACATGCAAAGTAATTAAATAAAAATAAACATAATTCACACAAATTGAAGAGTTTATATAAATGTAAATAATACCTTCGTTCACTGCTTGTGCCGCGTGACTTGGAGGATTCCTCTATGGATGTTTCGCTAAAATAATACACAAAAATTATTTTTTGCATTTGCGATAAACCTAAATAATCCTTTATGTAAGAAGAATACTGAGATAATCCCATATTACCCATACATTAATTCAATGGTCGGCAAACTTCGAGCTCAGATACCAGTAAAGTCATTGTTATTATAAATCCCGCGGACCACTAAAAGTATTTTTAAGTGTTAAATATACTTATACAAAAAAATGTAATCTAATTACACATAAAATGTCCCTAATTTTTTTTATATCTTTTCACGTATAGTTGTGAATTGAGCTGTTTGAATACACCTAAACACAACGTGATGAGTATTTTCCAAAAATTTTAGAGCGTAATTTTCTCGCCGACGACCACTTTGGTGACCGCTACATTAACTCACCATTAACTTCTAATGTAACAAGTATGTAAAACATATTTACGAGAAGCCATTTATTTTATGTGACAAAAAGGCTGTAGATGGCTGAGAGTCCTCGCCCAGAATACTGTGGCTGTAATACGTATGACTGTTTAACACAACGAAGCTGTTATAGCGACAGATTAACATTGAGAATAGTAGTTAGTCCGGATACTTCGAGTAATCCCAACCACCAACTAGATTTCACTACACATGTGGTCCACAATTTAACACGTCCCGTGCTCCGGGTTATAAGGCAAGCCGTAAAAATATCTAAAAAAGTTATTGGCGGCACCACAATCTAAAAAAACATCCCTTACCTCGAAGAAAAAGTTTTGAATGGCTTAGTAATTGCCCTTAACAATAAGTTGCTAGCGTTGACTTTTTGTTTCGGCTTTTTGCGGTCCTTATCCACTCGCTTTGCTAACGGAGATTTCAGGTCCTTGCATTCATAACTAAAAAATAAAAATGTATGTAATTTCATCATTGTTTTTCGTTACTTAAATGGTATAACCAATACTTTATAATGTATTAAATTCTGGTATTTTTGTTGTTAACTAAATTTATAACGTTTCATTAATAATAATTGATTTTATATATTATTATAGTACATGGCAACTTATTTTCAATAACAACTACTGCTAATTAAAAAACTGCACATTATAATTTGTGTTATATATACATTGTATTTTATAGAAATAAAACTTAAATAACTTAGATATAAAAATTTATCTGAATTGTTCATTTCAATTATACACATACTACTACTACTACTGATTACATTACCACCAATAGCATCCATATTCTGAACTGTTAATCCTTTGCACTTCTAATAACTCTGGACGTTAGATACTGGCGCTACTTCATGGCAGAAATATGTATTTAGAAATCTCTTATTTTTAAGTGTTGTTAAAAATCTAACGAGACATTTCCTAAAGTAAATTAATTTCCCATAGACACTAATAAGTTGTAATGTCCGATGATAGAGATCATTCGTATGATATGATAGAATAATAATGTGCCATAAGAGAGAACAGCAGAGTGCAGAGTTAATAGGACATCGATCAGTTGATATGTTAATTATAATGTAATTAATTTTAAATAAATTTTACATACACGATTTCTTTTCGATTCGTCTTGAATGAAGTGAATGTCGGCGATTTCATTAAACTGACACTCCTAAAAGGCAAATAACAATCATTAAGCAATGTCCTGTATTGAGATACCATACTGGTTGATATAGTTATTAACTAATCATTCAATTATTCACTTCCTTTGCAAACAATGTCATACTAAAATTTCGATTTGGTTAAATTAATTTGATTGGCTAGATTCAAACGGGCATTCAATTTAGTCCTTAGTAAATAGTAGGTTTTGTTTACATTTTTTTGCAAAGAATAAAGTTTGTTAGAAAAGATATACAAATTTGTCATTTTTGTTGTTTCTCTCTATATTTACACACTATTAGACATGCAAATTTTTAAAAACTATAAGGTCATTAGGGATGTTACAAAAATATTCTTAAATTATTGCCCATCTCTATCTCTACTACTTCCTAAAAATACTTTTCAATGGCTAAAAGACTACTTAAAGTTGATTTACCTCTAAACTGAGATTAAACTTATAAGCCACTATTACTATGATGCATAAATTTTGCAAACTTATGTATCAAACCTTTGAGCAGCTTTATTGAAAAACATATTTATAGGATAGTCACAATATCTTTTCCAAATGTCTTCTTTTTAGATTTTTTGAACATAAATATTATCTATGTCTAAAATTCAATCTAAAATGATCTGATACCATTTAATATTCAAATATTTTTACCTTTTTGGTTTAGTTTTATCGTGACCAAGGAGAGTCAGACTGAATCCACAATTTTTATGTGTACCAATATATTTTAATAGTATATGAAGTTCCTTTGGTAGACGATTTATCAACATGTGTCTCATTTTAACAATCGCTTTTACGTTCATTAGGAACGTCCATTCGTTTACCGATAAATTTTTGAAGATGACACTAGTGCTCATACTATCTTCGATGAAAGCCAATATTTTTTGCAGACAATTCATTGCAAACGGCATCGGCACACCATCAATGATTGCAATTTTAGCTACTATCCGTTTGTTTCTTTTCTTAAAACGGTTTTCACTTGGTTGTGGTTTTTCTGTATGATTTTCCGAACTGTAAAAATCAAAAGATAGTTAAGGTTTACATATAGGTAAAGGCATTAAAACATTTTCTGTGAATTAACCCAGAATAGGTAACATAAAAAGTGTATATAAAAAAACGACGAATAAAATTTTTAATTCCATAGAATCTGAGATACTGAACTTAATTGTTTGGTTCTTTGGGATCTACCCTAACCTACACTCATTTACTTGCGCATTACCAGAAATATGTGTTAATAAATACCTTATCAAATAAAAAAAAACTGTCTAAAATCTTCCTAAATAAGTTAATTTAGTAGAAATTAACCCATAAATCATATAAAGAAAACATACACGTATGTAATATAGTAAAACCTACTTACCATTTAAAGGATATGTTATTACTCTTTGGTATTTTTTCTAAGGTTAGTTGTCTGAAAAATTATTTTATAAAATTAATTTCATTGGAAACATATCAAATGGAGGCAAATTATTTTAGCAGAAGTTTAAAGTACAAATCAGATTTTAAAATAAAAAAAGAGAAAAATGGCTTTTAATATGTTTTCTACTTGGTGTGACGGTTGAAAAAAGACATTGAGAATAGATTAGCGGCGAAGTAATATAAAATAAAATTATAGCGATGCGGTATAAAAAAACAAGAAACGCACGCACCTGTGGAAAACTGGAACCTCAGCACCAACACGAACAGTGATCGAAGTGAGCAATCGAGGCAAGAGTTGGGCGGTCTCTGGGAGCGAAGCGGAAGCAGGAGCGGCGCAGGATGAGATGCAGTGTAGCAGTTAAAAGAAGCGTTATAAAATAAATGTTGCGCGTGCCCGGGAGAACAAATGCGGAATGTATTAAAAGCCCAGATATTATTTATCGTGATTGGCGAAAAAACAAAAGCAATATAATTACATTCAAAATTTATCAAACAAGTCGCCCGCTGTTCATGCCATTTTGTCGATGCCAGAGGCCGTCCGTCAACCAATAAATGAGCTTTCATTGACTATATACGTCATCGCGTTCATAGATTACTCTACATATCAGCTCAACCATGCTCCCCGCGCCTTGGAAGTTTAACAAACTTTTAATAAAATCAAAAAATGAATTAAAGCGGCAATAAAACAAAGCGGAGAGTATAGGCGGGATTTGGGGATTATACGAGGGGTTATCAAAAAGTAATGATAAACGGCTAATTATAATAAAGATAAAAATCCAAAAAATCCTTTCGCTTCTTCGATCCTTCACTACTTCCCAGCTTAAATATTTCACAAATAGGACGTTATTTGGAGGAGCTACATTCAATTGAATACCAGCAGTTGCAGCGACAACACGAAAATGGAGAAGCACGAAGTGAGATGCATCATGTACCTCTGTTTAAAAAAAATGTCTACCAAAGAGATACTCTGATTTGGTGGAGACCCTGCGGGACTCTACTCCTCCATATTCTACGGTGGCACGGTGGTGCAAAGAGTTTAAGCTGAGTAGAACATCCACAGAAGATGAACATCGTAAGGGACGCCCAACCTCGTCCCTCACTGAGGAAACCGTGAAAAAAAACCGAAGATATCGTATTAGAAGACAAGCAAAATAAATATGAAGGTCTCCGCGCGTTGGGTACCGAGTGTGTTAACGACGAGCAAAAGAAAAAGCGAATTGACATTTCAAGAACCAATTTTGCAAAGTTCCAGGTTGACCAAGAAATTTTTTGTCTCGATTTGTGATCATGGACGAAATATGGATCCATCATGTTGATCGTGAGACCAAACAACAATCGATTACTTGAAAAAGGCCATCCTCACCGACGCCGAAGAAGTTCAGTCTTGAGCACGGCGGGCAAGGTCATGGCGTCCGTTTTCTGAGATGCTGAGGGAATCATAATGGTTGATTACCTGGAAAAGAGGGCTACTATAACGGGCTCGTACTACGCTGATCAAATAAGACGACTGTGAGAAGTCATAAAGGAAAAAAGACGGGGCAAACTACGAGCAAAAGTCCTGATTCATCAGGACAACGCTCCTGCACATAAAGCCGAAGTTGCGATGGCTACCATTCGAGAAGCAGGCTTCGACCTGGTCGAACACCCGCCCTATTCTCCAGATTTAGCCCCCAGGAACTTTTATTTGTTCCTCGGCTCAAGGAACACTTCAGGGGCAAGAAATTTGTGGATGATAGCGAGATGATGGCTGCTGTACAGGCATTTTGGGATAGCCTAGATAAAGATTTTTTTTAGAAGTTTAGAGAAAAGTTGGACTAAATATATCGACCTGTTAGGAGACTATGTAAAAAAATAAATTAAATTTAAACTACAATCGTTATTTTATTATACTCATTATCATTTCTTTTTAATCGCCCCCTCATAACTTACGTAATAGGGAGCGTGAGAAGATTAATATGTTGCGCACAAAAAAAAAAGGAAAGCGTTAAAGCGACTCTAACAACTCCATCGGGGCATGGATAGACTTCAGTAATTATGCCTAGCGGCTAAGAGGCGGTGAGTTTTAACGCCTTATAAGAAAAATTGTTTCAATCTCTGGAACGTTTAGAAGTGCACCACATTTGACGCACTTTTTTGTGCAAATACAAAACTCGCCATTTCTTAAAGAAGACACAAGTTATCTAAATGCTCTTTACGGTTTTTCAATGATATTCGTTTACCATGCTGTTCAGCTTCTATCGAAGACAAATATATTAGCATAGTTGACAAATGTGCGGGTGTTAATATTTCAGGATACAGCTACAAGAAGTCGAGAATTTAAAGTACACTCTATTTTTACTAAAATCGTTAAGAGTTCCTCGTATGTTAATATTTGTTTGCCTATCACTCTTAACAAATGTGTTTTGACACTTTTTATACTAGCCTCGCACATTGCATAGAAATGAGGGATGCGAGGAGGAATCAATTTCCACTCTATGCGGTAATTACAAAGTTCACGTGTTATTTTATATTGAAAAGTTGCGTTTATTAATAATTTATACATTTTATCGAACTTGGCTCTAGCGCTAATAAAATTGGTTCGATTATCTAAGTACATCACAGATACTGGAACTGCGGCGTGATATAAACCTTTTAAATGCTGAAATAAATGATCAGGAGGATAGCTCGGAAACCAATTCTATAGGTGTAGCTTACGTCGCGAAGCATACAAAAAGGCAATTGTTCACCTTTTGAGAACTTTGTCCTTTCCATCTCATAGGGGATAAAGGTAATGGGACCAGCAAAATCCACTTCGATGTAAATGGAAGCTTTAGTGCCAATGATACGATAAGCGGGTAAATCGACTATTCTAAGAGTTGGATGCTTAGGATTTAAGCGGAAACAAAAATTAGATAGTAGACATTGGATACGTATAACTGTCCTAGCATCGAGAATCCAAAATCGCTGGCGTATAACACACATTAATAACCCAGGACTAGTATGGCAATTTATGGTATGATATTGGTCAATAATAAGACCACACGACGGCGTTTTGAAAGCTCGCAGTATACTATTATCGTCTAGTAAAGCGAATAAATTACGGATCTTTTCAGAACGCAACTTATCAGCGCTTAATAACTGAATATATGTCGCGAAATGAATGCGTTGAATGACCTTTGTTATAAAATTCTCGGCGTTAAAAAATTAATATTATGTACATGTTCTTCAGCAGGAATACATCTAATAAAAATGAGAATATAAATCATCGTGTTTAACAATTTGCTCCGAGAACTAGCGCTATTTAATATAACATATGTGAGTGGTGTACCACAAACTGTTACAGAAATAAGCGTTTTGGACTCATTTTAATATTCTGAAAGCGATTCATAAGCTAATGGCATTAATAAATCCACTGGTCAATCTTTTATGTTTTTGCTAACCATGGTGACCCATTCCACCAAATGATCACCAAAACCGAATGTGATGACTGGGAAGCTAGGGTTTTCTTTCAAACACTATTTTTTTCTTATTGGATATGGGCTATCCCTTGGCCTCGATCTCACTTAATGTTAAGTGACATTGAGGCCGTACGTGGTAAACCGTATTCTGCCAGAACACACCTGTCTCTCACATCTGTGACTGTCGGAATACAGCAAAGCTGTTAGCGTGGCAGATTGATATCGAGGGTGGTAGATAATTCCACTACTCCTGTGACCCGGGAATCGAACCCAAGACTTCCGCGTTACAAAGCCAACGGGTAAACCACTTCGCGAGTAAGCTGTGCGGGCAAACCACACGGAGACAGTCATAAGGGAGGGCAAATTTTCTAAGCGATTACAAGCAAAGATAAACTATCTATTTGGTGACGAAAACGCGATGAATCCAAGAAAGTGCGATCATAGTAAAAGTATATGTACTCGCAATAGGAGGTGTATGGAAATTTACATAATACAAAACATTTACTAGGCGGACAAGCTTCGAAAGAAGTAAAGCGGTTAAAAGTTCTAAACGTGCTAGTGTAACGATTGTTATAAGCGACGAAAAACAAAAGCGAAATGTATTTAAAATTTATAAGAGGAATTTCTAGTCGCTCACTGTCGCTGCCAATTTGTCGGTAACAGAGGCGACCAGCAAACCTCATCGAGTTTATAGATTATTCTACATACACAAGCCACTCAACCACTAATATCATTATTATTTTTTATTTTAGATAAACATACACAACTATTTCTATGGGCAATTTTAACATGTTAATCAATGCTATAAATTTGTTGAATCAATTATGCATTTGACCAATAATAGTCATCAAAATAAGAAAAACTAGAAATTCAATATTTTAAAACTACTATAAAGGTAAAATAAACAAAGATCAGAATACTATTATAGTCTAAGGTAATTTTTCCAAACTTACACTATATCTTCAGTGTTTGAAATTGTTTTTAATAAAAACTTATATTTATTTTTAAATATAGTCATAGCCTCCAGTATTGAAACATACATTGTTTTTAAATCATGGTCCAAATCTGGTGTAACATTTTGATTAAATATAGCTTCTATAAACACTGTTTCTGTTATCGGTACCTTTGGATACCATAAAGATTTCTTCTTATCATTTTTAATAAAGCTTAATGTAATTTTCAAGCATAATATTTTAATATCCTTTGACTTGAAACCTTGAGGACTGAGATTGGTTTCATCTAGCATTATTATTGTGCAGTCATCAGAATCAGAAATTTCATTGTTCTTATCACTGCTGAAATTTTATATATATTTTTATTAAATAACAGTAATCCAATATTCCATTCTATCTTAAGTGTTTATATTACAATTACTTATTTAAATCCTAATTGTCTAATGATTTTCTACCTCTTTTCTGCAATATCTATGTATTATAACAGTTAAATAGAATTCATAAAATTATTAATTTCAATAATGGTTAGTGAAGGCTAATTTAAAAATATTACAAAATTATCTAGTCAGAAGGAACAACTCCATGGTCACATCAACCTACTAGCAACAGACCTGTTGTGCATGGACAATGATGTCAATTGCCTTAAAAGATGGCATAATTTGGATCTAGGAAGAGAAACTAGATAGATTAATTACTGTATAAAATCAATTTGCCTTTGATAACTTCTGAATAGACACAAAGATATTGAATATTGAAATCTATAATATTGACATATATCAAAATAAACAACAATTTTATTACATTTAATGACCAACATGTTAAAACTATTTTTTAAAGAATAACTTACAGTATTTCTTGATCTGATGAAAATTTTTTTTGATCATGCATCACTCTACTTTCATCTTTAGTATTACAGTCTTCAGTTTTATGTAATGATTTACAAAGGTTATTGTTCACAAGTTTATTTATGTACTTTTGAACTGATTTATTTAGTAACGGATCCTCATACTTTAACTCACATAATTCTGCACTCACTTTCTTAGAGTTTTCACTGGTTGTAGTAATCAAGTTATAATTAAAAGAGTTAATTGAATCTTGGTTCAAAGATTTGCATAGATCTTCACCTTCTGTTTTTTTCTGTAAAGATGCACAAGTATTATAAATTTCTTCATCACTTAAAAGTATACTAGAGTTTTTATGTTTTGATTCCTTCAAGTTTTGATTCACCTGATTTAAATTATCATTTGACGATTCATAGTCATCATTTAGTAAATTGTACACATTTTCAAACAAAGATTTTATTAAATCATCATTAGCTAATTTACATGAGTCTTCATTGTCCATTTTATTGATATTATGATTATTTAATTCACATGCGGCTATCAAAGCATCACTATGTAATCTTTTATCAAACTTATACAAAAGTTTACTGGAATCTTTATTTATCAAACTGCTGGGATTACTATTCACTAAATGAATAATGTCAGCACTCATTGGATTACTTGAAATATCTTGCACTGCATTATTAACACCATCTATAGGTTTACATAACGTTTCAGTCTTCAATATGTGTAAGTTCTCATTAAGAGATGAACAAATGCTTTGATCAATCAATTGACATGATTTTTGATTTTCTTTATTAATAAATTGTTCATTACTTTGTTTAAAATCATTACTGATTAAATTACTCATCAGCTCATGGAAAGTTTTATTATCTTCAGTGTCTGGTGGTTTCTTATTACTATTTAACTTTGTTGAATCTTCCCCTATTTTTATATTTAAATTTTCTTTTTTAAAATCTTTTTGTGTAATATTTTTATTCATATTATCACATGTTTTATGACTTACTTCTTTCCCCAGTCTCTTTAAGTCTTCATTCATTTTAATTTTATCTTCATTCTCTGAATAACATAGATTTTGATTAGAAGATATATTCCGTGAACCTTCTATCGATGAATTACTTGTGTCAGCAAAAAACATCTTCTTCATGGCTAAAACACTGTCATGATAAAAAAGAATATATTCAGTTTTTCATTAATCATTACACATTTAGACTTACATAAAAATAGTTGAGACAAACTGCTTATCAGCTGTATCTTCAGCGTATGCTCTAAACCTAATATAAGAAAATGTTATTAAAAAAAAACTTCTATTGTTGTAAGGCAAGCAAGCTTTTTGTAGTTATTTATTTATTTGCAGAAGTTTTAAATAAATCCAGTTATACTAATGAACTTTCATACATATTAATGTATGAGAACAAATATGAAAAAAAATGTTAATTTATAAATTAAAAAAAGAAGAATGGTTCTTTTAATCATTATATTATATTACAGAAAAACATTTTATAAAGCAGAAGTAACATTTTACTGAAAAAATGTGTTTTGTATATTTAATAAATAATATGACATTATTAGCATGTCTTTATATGTATAATATTTATATTTACAATATTTAATATACTTATAGCAATACACTGCGCCCAGCATGATAATACAAATAAAAAGTACAAGATACACACATTCGCAAATATCAATGCTTTTTAATTGTTCACGAATAAGAAAACTATACATAAAGTTACACAAAACACAAATTTACTATAAAATATTATACAAGAAAACTAACTTATCAAAATTTTGCGTATCCTGATCCACATCTGCAATTTGTTTTAACATGTGGGGTATTTCTATCATGTTTGTTATTATCAAAGTGTACTTTTATAAAACCACATTAACGGTAGAAGATTTAACATAGAAAATATAATATAGTACTTTATTTATCATATTTCTAGTTTCACATTATTACACAATTAAAACATATTTAAATCTCTATAAAGTATAATAAAGATTCGCCGACTATGGACACACTTTTTTCCAACACCGATTGAAAACAAACTAAGCATTTGTGTATGTTTTTATATGACGTGAGATTCAGAGTGGTGTGAATAATTTAATTATTTTTTAAGTTTTCAAAGCGAAAAACTGTCTAGTATTATTTGAAAAAAAAAATTATTTGAGCTAAAAAAAGTACAAAAATTATATCTGATATAATTATAAGTAATCATAAATTCAATAGTACAATTAACACAAGGAAATATTCATCGGTAACAGCATTACAATCTTTAGTCCTTGTTTGCGCTAAATAAAATAGACTGAAATTTTCTAAAAAATTAAATAGGATGCTCGGTCTCTGGTCTTTGCCTATATCGTATATACAAAGCTTCCTACTTAAGAATATGCTGTACGGTATCTGATCTTTGCCTATTTCGTATGGTATATAACTTATTTATTTATATATTTATGGTGGAATTAAACAAGTGTGACAAACTGAATAACAAAAAATAAATAAAATAATAACCTTAAATTAATTGCACTACTGTAACATGGGTCGTTAATAGGCAGCAAGGAATGGGTGTAATAGTATTTTCATTAATCGTAACTTGAAATATATATCTGATTAATGTGGACTGGTTAAACCAATCGAATTAATCCAATAAATCTAATATTTCGACGCGGCCATTGGTAGTTGTGGATTGCTGTCAATGTCAGTGCATGTAATAGTATATTATCTATGGCTAATAGCTTGTTTTTTATTTTTGTTTACTTGTAGTATTTGAGTCTCAAATAAAAATGTCCTTCGATATAAGTTGGAATATAGAGAAATACAAAGATGACCACGAAAGTGAAGACCATTGGGAACTCAGAAAAACCTTTATGGAGCGTTGGAAACATGAATACCCCGAAGAAAGATTAGTTTGTTTAGGTCGAGTATTTGCAAATATAGAATTCATGGGGTGTAGATACCCTATAAAGCTAATGCAAGAAGTTTCTAGACTGTCGTCAGATGTAAGAAAATTTTTAGTTCCTTTGTATTTTTTCCAACTTTTTGATACCATTGCTTTGGTTCATAATCTTTTATTTATTTAATTTTCATAGTCCTTAAATAAGTCATTACATTTGATTTTAAATGAATACTAACCCCTAATTAATCATTATATTATCATTGCAAGGTGGCTACAACCTATAGAAAACTAAGAATGAACAAGTTACAAAGGACTTTTGTATCAGCATCTATAGCTGCCGAAGACCGTGCTAAAGGAATTAAAAGAAAAGGGGGTATAATTGATCCTACACCACAGAAGAGCACAAAAATAAATTTTGTACCACAAGGACAAAAATCTGACTCAAGTGATGACACTCAGACAGTAGATGAACATAGAAACAATGACATACAACAATTGAGTAATAAAAAAAGCTCAGAAATTATTGATGCTAATGATTACTTAAATGAAATGACTAGAGTTCAGTGTTTTGATATCACACGCTTCAATGAAAGAATGTTTGAAACGGATTTTGGGAAAATGGTGCTATTAATTAGGCCTTGGACAAATAAATTCTCTAATATACAAGGTTTGTTAAAAATTGTTCTTCTTTTATTTACTTGAGCCAAAATGTAGTTGGAATTTAAAAACACCACAATTGGATAAGCACCCTTCTTTTACAAAGTATAATTTTATTTCAGATAATTAAAACTTTCATTTCAAAGTTTATTAAAATATTTATTTATGACTTTTATGGCATATAGTACTTACCAAATGTTTAATTTGCTAATGAAAAGGTATTAAAACAATTTTTAAAGTTTTGAAATCAAAATTCTTTACTTGGCATCCTTAGATTTATACGATTTCATAATGATTTTAGTTCAGTCGAAACTTTGGGAAAATGTTTATTTATAAGTAGCTATAAAATGTTGAAACTTCTTTTTTTATCAGTTGCATGCTAACACTTAACCTTGATTTCACCTGATTTTATGAATAGTTCCAGCTCTAATTTTTTCATATTTATCATGGCATTTAAGCAATGTATTAAAATTATTAATTAATTATTAATACAAAGTCTAAACACTGCTATAAAGATAAAAAAATGGAAATATAAAATCACATATTAATATTTTATTATATAAATATGTATTTAAGTGCTTGGTCTTGCCTTAGAAGCATGCAACTGTCTCACATGTTTTACTTCTGGAATACATCAATGTTGTTAATACAGCAGTTTGACATTGGGGGTGGTAGCTAGCAAGGTGGGTTCGAAGAAATTTACCACTATCCAGGCTCCACTATTACTGTGGCTCATAAATCTAAACAGGGACCTTAAAGTTACAATGCAAGGGGGTAAACCACTGTGCCATGGAAGCAGTCATTTATACTAATGGTTTTGTAACGACCTATAATATTAGAAAAATATATTATTTTAATATCTTAAAATGATTTTAATTGTATTTGTCAGTGTTAGCTACACAACATTTTATTATTAAACATTCCATCTCCATTTTGGTCCAAATATAGTTAGTTATCAATTTACATTATGTAAACTACTTCCTCATTTGTTTACTTTGTGTGAAATAAAAAATATAAACCATATCTCCCTTCTGAATACATATTTCTTAATATTATCTACAGTATTATTGGCCCTCAAGAAAAGTTTAAATCTTTTTCTCACAAAATTAAAACAGTTTCTAGTTACAATAACAATAGAATGAGAATTTAGTGCCCTTTTTTTTACCTAAACTCTTAACGTTTTTTCTAAAATAAAAATGGCTTATGTCATTCTTTATCCTATCAGCAAATATTGTTTGTGAGTAAAGTTTCATCTAAATTGTTTCAGATATTGGTCAGAACAAACTGATATTTTTTTTTTTGTAAGAGTGCTGTGTAAACATTAACTAATGTGTGTAAGTTTAATTTATTTTATTTCAAAAACAAATATTGTCAAAATATTTGCATATTTGAATAATGAAAAATGTTGCAATAATGCTTATATAATTTACTCCATTAAATTCTTGATATTTCATAGTAAATTAATGAATGTCAAGTATTCGGGGATACACTCATTAAACATATTGCATTATTGACAAAAACCAGAAAAAAATTAGGAGACTGGTTTGTAATTTTAAGATAAAAACTCTGTATAATAAAAAATAGAATAGATATTAATAGAGGTATATGTGTCAGTTGTTTTTTTTTTATTACAATGTCATTATAATACTCTAAATGTGTGTAAATGTAAATAATTAGTTTGCTCAAATTTCAATATTATTATATTATCTACATACCATAATAACAGGTAGTGAATAAGGTAAAATGTTTGATTAAAAAAATAAAAAGGTTCCATTTAAAATGACATTAATAAAAAGTCTGTCTAAAATTATATCTGAATAATTAATTTTTTCCAGCAAGTTGCAGTGTTTGCCATGTACCTGTCATCTCAAAGTATGAAAATAATAGCTACACATTTTCAATAAATGGAAAAATTATAGCACAAGCCACCGGACAAACTAAAGCAGAGGCCAGAAGTATTGCAGAGATTATGGCTTGGAATGTGAGTGATGTTTAAGATTTTATTCATATATTATTTTTGTATGTTGATTCTTTCCTTACAATAAATATTAAATATTCAATTGCACAATCATTTATGCAGAATTAACTACAAAAGTATGTAAATATTTCTAAAAGAAGTACAAATGTTGATTATATAAGTACTCATGTATTTGTATTAACAAACACATGTTTTGATTATTCTATTCCATAACTTCTGTTAATGAAAGGATTGACGATTCAATTCTCCTGAATACTTAATTAAATTAAGTATTATTTAATTTCAGGACACTATGTAATCCCTATTAGATATAAGAAAAAATAGTATTGAAATTGTAGTATATAGTATATAGTTTTATTTGTTATATATATTAAATTTTCCAACGGTCTAAATAATTACAAAAAGCATTGCGGATATATATTTAAATTGTTAAGAGACAAATTATGTAACAACGATTTTACCAAAGATTAATTATCTATTTGTTGGTCTCGAAAAAATATATCATAATAATTGTTTTAGATAGTGAAGCATGTAAATAATTGTTGATTAATTGTAGAGGTTAAGGGAAGAAGTTGTGAGCTTGCTAGTAAAAGAGCAGTGGATAGCTCAAGGGGAATGTGTCACATTGAGAGATGTTGGTGGACACCAGGCAAGTGAAGCTATCTTTGGCACACCAATAGAAAATAATATTGCTACCAAGTTAGTTCCATTTTTATTATCAGATATTTTAAACATCATAATATTTTCATTTTAATTAATTTCGCATAGGTTGGCAATGCAATTTTTATCCTGCTGTTGTTCATTTGTCTATATTGCCTTTTATGAAATTTAATTACAAAAAGTAACAACTAATAACAGTAAATTAAAACAGCAGTACATATTATAGTTTTATTAATAATTTCACTTTTTTCTTCATCTCTCAACTGTTACGGATTGACAATAAAATAATTTATTGTACAAAATCTATATTGAGAATATTAATTTCAAAACCTTTTTTCATGGCGGAAAATTTTTCAGAATTGTGACTATCAATTTTATAAATGTGATTATTTTATGTCTAACTTAGCTGTTAATGTAATCTTTAATTATCATACGATCATTAGATATTAATATCAATTTTTTTATTGAAACTTTACAGAATGATGCAAATGATGGGCTGGAAAGGTGGTGGTTTAGGAGTTGATGCTCAGGGAATTGCAGAACCAATTAAACCCAATTTACGTTTGGTTTGTGTTAACTTATACATTATAATACTAAATAATGTTACATCACAAAATTACGGTTATTATTAAACATAGTTAAGTGGAGAAAATGCTATTTGGTTAAAAAGTCATTTAAAAATAACAAAATAATCAAGTTTTTGTCTGGCTCGTTAGTTCTGACTACAATCGAAAATAGCTAAATCAATAAATACTGCAAAATTATCAATGTCAAACAGCTGATGATATAAGGATTAAAATAGTTTATTTTTATTCTGGAAATACTATTATGGTCTTGTGTCAAATATTTAAAACATAAATTGAGAACACATGATAGGTTTACTGACAATTTTTAATTTGTTTGAAATATATTTAGTTCGTCAAGTAACAGAAACAATAATCATAATATAGATAACAAGCAAATATTAGCAAACTCTGCATTGCTGTTGGGTTCAGCTGTGATATAAAATGACGTCTTTATAAATTAATATTTTAGGTAAATAGAGCCGGCCTCGGCAGCGACACAAGCGATGTTCGACATTTAAGGCGGGCAGCGCACGATCTAATGCGCCGGTACATCGTGTCGGACACTTTCGACCTTGACCTGGTGTTCAGCAGCGACTTCAGCAAGGAGGAGCGCGCCATATTGCACCTGTGTGCACGGAAATCCGGTTTAGCCTCAAAAAGTTATGGTGACAAGGACAAAGACAGGTTTGTTAGGAAGGCCAGTAAATAATGTACTATTTTAATTGATTATTTCATACAAATTCGAAATATTATATTTATTATAGTCTGGTTAAACATTAAAGATATTTCATGATAACTTAGAAAATAGAACATCTATCAGTGCAGTGCAGAATTATTGTGTTAAAGCCAAAATGTCGGTGTCCGCGAGCACCAACATAATGGACTTTCTGCGGGCCGAGCACCCGACAGTAATGGCCCAGTATTTGGCCAAAACAGACAAGCGTGCGGCCCTTTTGAGGGCCTCCGACAGCCCGGCGTCCCCTCCGACCCCGACCCCATCCCTAATTCCAGGAATTCCCGGGCCCTCTCGCCCAGCCTGCCCCGACCCGCGCGTAGCGCGCCCCCGGCGAGCCCCGTCATCGACGGCGAGCTCGCAGAAATCCCCTGCCCGAGTTCGGTCCCGATCGAATCCCGGCGCAGCCCCGTGAGCGTGTCCTCCTCCGACATGGAGGTGGACATGCTTCTAAATCGTCCCTCTTCGGACGACTCTGACGCGAACGACGGCTTCACCAAGGTGGTGAAGCGCAAACGCCGCCCCGCCACCGGCCCCTCAGGCCGTGACTCCCCGGCCTCTTCTCAGGCTACCCCCTCTCCCTCACCTGCGGGGAAAGTTCCCCGCCGCTCCACTGCCCCTTCGGCCCCCTCTGGGTACCAGGGGCCCGCCCGGCCACCTAGGCCCCCCCCTCCGATTGTCCTGCAGGACAAAATAGGTTGGTCGGACTTCTTCAAATGGATGTCCGACAATCACATTTCATTCCCCAAGGCACAAACTGTTGCGCAGGGAGTTCGCGTCCACGTCTCGACCGTGGACGATTCAGACGCGCCAAGCGTCACCTTAGGGAGCTAAACATGAGCTTCCACACTTACGCACTGCCGGAGGAACGGCAGCTGCGTGTGGTCCTGCGGGGCATTCCCCAGGAGGTGGCCCTCGACGAGGTCGTCGAGGACCTCACCAACCAACACATTCCCGTCGTGGAAGCACGACGGATGACCAGCCGGCGCACCCGCCGCACAATTGACCTCATTATGGTCACCCTCCCGCTCACGCCGGAGGGTAAGGCGATATTTAACATCCGCCGCCTGTGCAAACTCACCGGAATATCCGTGGAGGTTCCGCACAAGCGGTCGCTCATCGGGCAGTATCACCGCTGCCAGCTATACGGGCACTCTGCCCGTAACTGTTTCGCCCGTCCCCGGTGCGTAAAATGCACAGGGGATCATGGCACGCAGGAGTGCAGCCGCAAGGCCGACACTCCCACCCCGCCCAGCTGCGTCTTGTGCGGGTCGGAGGGGCACCCCGCGAACTATCGCGGATGCCCCAAAGCCCCGCGCAAGCCGCGCTTCCCGCCCCATCCATCAGGGGCATCTCAGTGGCGCAGGCCTTCTGCCCCCGCCACCCGCCCTCCCCCGCAGGCCCCAGGTGCGCTATCTAAACAAGATAGCCACCTCAAACCCGCACCCCTCCCCGCTAAGTCGGCTTGGGCCAAGCCCCTGCCGATGCAGCGTCCCCCCCTCCTCATCCTGCCCCCTCCAAGTCCGGGCCCGCTCCCTCATCGGAGCGCAGCCTCGCGCAGGAGATAGCCGCTCTGTCGAGCTATCTTGCGGGCATAGACATCCAGGACATTTATGTCCTCTCCCAAAAACTCCAGGCGGCGAAAAGCGCGCATGAGCGCTTAGTAGCTCTCTCGGAGCACTACTCCACAGTGCGCGCGTTAGAAGCCGACTTCAAATAGTTAGGTAGGCGGACTCAGAGTCCGGACCGTTAGGGGGAGCCGTAGGTTATTCTCATGCTCCCATTAGTGTTAGGCCGGGTTCAACCCAGATCACTGACCGTCGCGATGTTTAACGCTGACGGCCTGGCTTCTCAGAAGGAGGAGTTAAGTGCGTTCGTGCGGCAGCACGACATCGACGTCATACTAGTGCAGGAAACATTCCTAAAGCCTTCCCACAGGGACCCGCTCATCGCCAACTACCATGTCATTCGGAACGATAGGTTAACGAATCCTAAGGGTGGCACCCTTATTTACTTCAAAAGGTCACTGCATTGCATACCTATTAATTCACCGCAGCTCGTCAACTTAGAAGTCTCGGCGTGCAAGGTCGGCCTCACCGGCCACACACCCGTCGTCATAGCCTCGTGCTATCTTCCACCTACCAAGGCGATCCATCCCACCGATCTGAGGGCTCTTCTAGACCTCGGACCTTCGGTGTTGCTTGCGGGCGATTTCAACTGCAGGCACACCTCTTGGGACCCCAACGGCAGAAATGCCAACGGGAATGCCCTATTCAGTTATGCGGAGAAGCTTCACTTCATATTAGCTCCCACTTCACCGACGCGCATAAGCGTCAACCGCAACCAGCGGCCATCCACGCTCGATATAGCCATTCTAAAGGACGTCACTCTACCCGTCCACTCGATCGAGACGCACGAAGCGCTCACATCCGACCATCGCCCGGTAGTCATCAA
>DWQX01002582.1:0-21160 GCA_018245475.1 Pharmacophagus antenor | reverse complement strand
TATATATATATATATAAAATTTGAAATGCTATTAAGAAAAGAGTAAAATATAGCGACGAGATATGTTAATACATTTATGATCTAAGTCTGTACCTATCCTGAACTATTAGCTATAAATTATCATGTAACCCGTGTTTAGATGTTGCAGTTTACGAAGGTATGTTGCCCTCATGGGAACCTCGGATTATCTATGAATTACACACTTCTTACATGCACACTTAATGATTGTGTGTAATCCTAGTTTTCTGTATATAAATTTATAAATTAAAACCCGACAACACAATACGTGATATCTAATGCAAAAAATTAACTTATCTTTTTAATGTTTTTCATTAAGTAGCCTTTTATAACTAATGGCCAACAAATGATTATATCAAAATACACTTAGATACACATTCAACTTTTTAGAATTCTAGTCGAGGTCGCCTTCTTTCCAAATATTCTGATAGGTAGGTAGGTATGTTAATGACGAAAAGAAGCTCAATAAATATGCTCTTGCTACCTTACGTAATAAAAATGCATGTTATTTCAAGGTTTTGCAGATATGATTTTGGTATTGTACATTAAGGTAATAAAGTAAAAAAAAAAAGGTTTTTTTTTTTTAAATCGGTGTAAGTTGCGCAATCGTGGTGCGATTTTTGTGTTATGTGGCGGTGCGTCTGTCGTGGACAAATATGTTCTTCGCGAATGTTTATGCGTTCCGAGGGGCGTATGTTATTTGGCAGCTCGGTAGTGCATTTTTGCGAGAGAAGCGGGCGCACGTTGTTACGCAAGGATGCTCGTGAAACTGGTCTGACCGGCTCCAGATCTGGGCCAGAGCCATCTCTCTGCTAAGATATTACCGCTAATAGATATTGAACCTCCAACCGTTTACAGTCGACTGCACCGCCACTTTTGCTGTCCGCCGATTGTTGTGCTCGATTTGCTTTTAAATTGATTATTGCAGAAGCAGTCTGTGTCATGTTTCGACCCATAAAGCATGCATTATGCCGTAATGGTTAAATAACTTCCATGGATTACAACATTTTAGTTCAAATATTTCACGTTAAGATCGTAGCGGTGATGGCTTTTTTATAGTAATATTATAAGTAAAAAGTAGCTTTACACAGAAAAAAAGAATTTAATGAATTATTAAATACAATACGTAATGACATTTTTTTGCGTTGGTTCTAACAATAAAAATATTTTAATTTATTTTTTTAATTAAAAATAGAAATATTACAGAAGTAGGGATTTTTTTATTTTTAATTTTTATATTTAAAATATGGTACCTATTATTTTTCATGCACATATACTTACGCCGGAGCGTTTATTCCTAATATTTAAAAAAATGTGAAGCACTACTGAACTACCACAAAAAAAGTGGTACAGTAGCATTGCTATTAATTAATTCCGCCGCTGAAAGTAGATTCTTTTTAAAAAATCGAAATGCGAAATATAAACAAGTGAAATAACAGGGAAATAAAAGTAGACTTGCAATCCGTGCGCCACGACGTCTCTTTGCGAACGATATCTAAGCGGTCTCTGCCGCCGTCTTTTAACTGGCCAAAGGCATAGTCAGTACGCTGACTTTATTATTTTTATTACTTAAATTTTTATCATTATAATAAAACCTTTATTTGTAAATTAATAAATTATGCCTTAAATTCTAGTTCCATTGTTAATATGATTTAATGATATGATGGTAACTATGTTAAGGAAATTAGAATATCGATAATTAAGAAATTACATTTATCATTTTAATTATGACTTGTAGTATATGCATAAATAATATTACTCGAGTCGGTCTACTTCCACATATGGTTAGTTTTGTTTTAGTTAACTAGGTTTCGCCACCATCATCGCTGGATGACGAACTCGGGTTTGTCCGATGCCTATGTGTGACCAATAGGCCTGTGGGCGAAGCGTGTCTTACCAGGCAAGGATGGATGAGGTTTACTTGTCCTGAATCCTTTTAACAGCATGGTGCGGCTGCCGCTAGCGGGTTTGCGGAAAGCCAACAGAGAACATACTCTTTCCATTGCTCTTTGAACCTATAACACTTACATCGTCAGTGAAAACTTTACCTGTATGAGACGGTTAGATAAGATAGATATTAATAGAAATTTTCCTTTTAACATCTATTAAAAAAATTCTTTAATAGATATTAATAGAAATTTTCCTTTTAACATCTATTAAAAAAATTCTTTAATAGCATTCTTATACACAGAATTAAATTTTTAAATAACGTAATAAATTTTATTGTATCCATTACTTTAATGGTAATATCAATAGGTAACAGGGTTCAGTTACCTTACACAATGGAGGTTTCGCTAAGTGCTGACATTTCATTAAAATGTATCGAAATCGTGAAATTGTCTTGCATCCGATTGATTGAAATGGTGATCGGAACACTGCCCGAGATTGAATTGTTTCATCTTACGACATGGGCCTAAGTGGTACGGTAGCACTGAATTTCATTTGCATTGTATATTTTTTGCAGGATTCTAAAAGTTTTATTATTTATTTTCTTTGAGATTTTGTTTTTTTTTTACAAATACTTTTCTTGTAATTGATTACAAAAATTGGCGAATGTGTGGTGCCGGATAGTATTTTCATATTTGCACTTTAGATATGATAAAACATCTAAGCATATTTTATTATGAAACTAATAGTCTCAATAATAAAAGGAACCAACCTCAATATAACAAATCTACAATAACAACGTGGTTTAGACTCATCAAAACATTTTTACAAATAAACTCAAACTAAAACTCTCTTTAAATATATAGGAACAATAATTATACCAAATTGCAATATGTGTAGGAGACTCCCACATTGCTGCTCCGTTAAAGGTACTTCGTCTAAAACAATAATAGAATAATGCTCGGCATTAATAACTATTCAATTGTCATTGAGTAGACTTGAAAAATTATGAAATTGATGATGAATGTAAACTGGTAACGAAAAAACGACCGTTACAGTGGTCCGTGAGTCGTAATAAATTAAGCTGAAATTGCATTGGAGTGAATGACAAAATTAAAATTGTTCGAGACTGAAAATACGTTATTTTTAAATTTACTGTGATATTTGCGTGCTTTCAAACAATCTTTTCACATAATGCACGAACTTATACTTAAGCGGGCTTTAAAGTTGAACATTTATAGGTTTATAAATTCTTTAACGTGCGAGTGTTTTGCTCAATCAATCTCTCATACGTCGTTGGACAGCAAACAATCATTAATTTAATTATAATAACATTATCTATGTTAAGCTTTAAAATGACGTTCCTAATTATTAGGTTCCATGATAACAAATTGCGGGACCTTGGCGCTAAATCTTTAAACATAGCGACGTTACCTACATACTTGTACGTGGATATCTCCTCACCCGATAAATCTAATTTATTGGGAGCTCGTGCAATCATGCGCGTGTAGCCAGTAAACACAGAGTTTATCTCGGTAAATAACTAGACAGCGGGGAGATTCATTAGGCGTCGATCCGTGTCGGGCCGCGCCGTAATCGAAGCAATTGTTCTTGGAGGGAAATTCAATTATTAGCTTGTGGTAGTGGCGATATAAGCCGCTAGCTTTTACGTCTGACACCGCCTACGTTTCCTATTACCTACTACATATCCTACTACCTGTCATGTTGTAAATATCGATTCAATTAAAATTATGTGACTTGAGCACCGATGCGGAATAAAGACGCGCAATATTAGTTACGTTTAATTTTTATACAAAGCAAATACAACCTCACAAATAAATAATTACTTTATAAAAGGTCTTTAGGGCGTAACTTCCATGTCCCAATTATAGTAATCAGTTGATTTAATAGTAAATTAATGTAACTATAAAATATTTTATTAAAAGTGTTGCATTTCATTTGTGTTTCTATGATACAAACAAAAAACACAAAAACAAATCAGTAACTTCTTCAGTAGATTGAGCAATCTGCAACATCGTTAGCAGTTACAAGTTCGTAATTAATCTCCTCTCTCTTAACTATAATTAAATATTTAATAATTGAAGCATACTAGTATTAACCCCTCACTAATAAATCGTTAACAAAGTTACTTGGCGTCGACTAGAGCTCTCGTGATTCGCTTTTCTATAGTTCGGTTTGGAGTGGAGCGGAGTTCACCCCGTGTAGTTCGACGTCACGCTTCTATAGCGACGATCATCACATTTAAACCGGAAATTATTTTTTAAAGCACTATTTACATAAAGATATTATATATTTTTACCTACATCTATTGTATAGCTTAGAAGGTTTTTTTTAAAACTTCCTCACGTTATTTTTTTTTTGATTATTTACCATAAGAAGTTTTCATATTTAACATTAAATCTAAACAGTTCATAATTCTTTTACGACCGCATGGGTAACATTGCATTGCCAAGTTCTTTTAATCGATTTTTTTTTAAAACAAACAATACTAATAATTTTAAACTAAATAAATTACTGACTTTAAATGAAAAATGAACTACCTCTCATGTAAATTAAGATGCGTAACAATTTATTTTTGGTTTTCAAAAGTTATTGAAAAGAAAAAATTAATAAAATCAGGTCCAAATAATTAATGGTCACCCTAGAGCATTTCCATACAATATCACTAATTTACATTGAAAATCGATTAAGCCATTGATCTCTAAAATTGGAAACAGAATTTCAAAGCAGTTCATATGGAGAAAGATTTAAATTAGATAAAATTAATTAATGTCTAACAACGTTATAAACGTTACGAAAGATGAATTTTAAAAATCAGAAGTACTATTTCAATTGTAAAATGTATCTATTAAAGCTACTCGGGTATTTAAATATTCTTCGGCATAGAGAACTGGGTTTCAAGTTCCGCGTCTACATATGTGGCATAAACAAGAGCTCTACAAGGCTTAAGCACATTGTACAGCGTCGGGAATATGGCGAACGTGATACTAACTGTGAATTTATGTGAGCCCTATAAATTTTCAATTGTCTGTTGTCATTAAATATTCAGAGTAATAAATCAAAGGCGTTATCGCAGCTCGTCGTCGTAACGGTTACATCGCAGAGGCTCCCTGGAAATAATTTAAAGATGCCGATAGGGGAGTCCGGATTACGAATAACAACAAAACGGGAACGATTTCATCGTACTGAGATTCTGCTTTATATTGTTGAACATTGCCGCATAAATACTGATAACATAGTCCGGTTCTATAGTAACTCATAGATTAATGTGACTGTTTTATTAAACAATGTAGGTAGTAAATTTCTATAATATTCGACTTTGTTAAGGTGTTACAATAATTCGAATTTTGAAATTATATTGAGTACAATATCTGAATAAAAATAAAGATTTTAACTTCTTTAAGATATATTTAAGTTGAATTTTGTTTTACGTAGTTATGGTATCTCTATAATCAAGAACTAACATCGTGCAATATTGGTCAGGGATACGTGGAACATCGGCTCATGGGCGCAAACCGTGAGATGGTACAAAAGATTTGGGTGCCATTTTACCACAGATAATAATTACGATGTGCGAATATTGCGGTTCTTTAGATTATGCTTTGACAAATCACGACTTTGCAATTCGAATGCAGTGGATTTAATGTATGGGCGGCAGTTTGCATTCTACCCGCGACCCGACGGGCCACCTCTTTCCTAATGCACGCTTATTTGAGCTTTTTAACCTTTCCTCCGTTGTCGATTTTGTGTATTCAACAAGGAAATTTAAACTCATTCTTATGAACTTTGGTCGCCATTAATTGGATATTAAAGCACGCACACCTTACTCTATATATGAATGACTACAAAAATTTTACTTTTTAATTTTATAGACCTGACTGTGACATCATAACGACTTATATACTATTGGTTTTGATGAAGAAAATTATGAACCAAAATTTTACAGTAATTATAATTGAGAAGTTCATTGTTATATAGATTTAAATATTTCTGTATTTCTTATGTATATGTTATACATGCGTTCTTATGTATACCTACATGCAATAAAAAATCTTAAACTTTATGTTACGCGATCTAAATAGAACAATATGATATTAAAACCTTATACTTTTAAACTTTTTTCAGTTTTATTGTAAATAATAAAATGGTACTTTTTACGGTCTAACACTAACTAGCGCTTCATTTTACGGAAGTAATAATTTCTGTCAGGTTCATATGTTGACTGCCATAACATATCAATTTCGTAAACCTTACCAACTCAAAAACTGTATCACATGTGTTTCGGGAATCCCGAAAGCTATCTGTCAAAATCTGTTCTGCTATTGCTTATCAAATTTGCGCGCAAAAGGTTAACACTCATAAAATTGTTAACAAATCCTGATTCAGTGCTCAGTTTTAAACTCAATTCTAAATCACTTATCAGTATCAATAAGTATGAGCATTAATTTAAAATAAAAATTAATATACACTGGCTGTACGACGTATGCCAGATTGGACAAGAAATACAATAAATTTTATAGCTTATTAGAGTAACAATTTATCAAATATTCTATTCCACATAGAATAAATTTCTTATCCACTGTAATCTCTGCTAAAGATTTACTGTGTGAACGTATTTAAACTGCGGCTGTACGGCAAATACCGTATAACGTAGTTTCTTTGACAGTGAAACAATTTACTACCTCGATATATTATTTCAGTTATAACTGTTTAATAAAGCCACATATAATTTGCTAAATCTATTATATCGATATGTTTAGTATAATTTAGAAACACACCTTTTGTAAAGTACATATATTTAAGTCATAGTAATTACACGAATTTTAATTTATTGTATTTTAAATATAATATGACTAACTCATTAGCATAGAACTTAAATTTATTTTATTTATCTAGATAATTATAACGTATGTGGTACGGTAGGCCGCATCGCTTTAATGTTTAATGATTTTATAAATCTAATAAGAATATGTTGTCTACAACCTTTTTTTTGTACTTACAAGCGTAGGTTTGTCTTACTTTAAACAGAAATTTTAAACCGTTCATGTTAACACGACATACTCAAATTGTGATTACAATAGATTTACCTTCATTAAAGATTTGCACAATTAATTTAACATTTGTGGATGCTAGATGAGAGATATTTAGTTTTGTCATTTGTTAATCTGTATTGAATGGACTAGTTAATTGGTTATTATGGCCCCGAAAATATAAAAGGGTAAATGTTTAAAATTTTCACATTTACTTATCAGATCTACTTATTACTCTCTTGCAAAAGAAATTACACATAGTTTGACTTTATAGTAAAATTTATCATCTGCATAAACACGTTACACATAATTTAATTGCAATAATTTAAATTAATTATATTCAGCTTGCATAAGTAGTAAAGAGTATTTACTAAATAATTAGTGAAATATAACGCTATTGTTCATGAGTTAAGACTGATGTTTGTTTGTACGCTTCAAATGCAAGTCACAATTACAGCAAATCACTTCGCTAGATTTGCACGATATGACTCGTAGGGTCGATATAATTAAAATTTTAACATCTTGACGGCAAACAGTCTGTCGAAAATAATTTACATCGTATTCGTGAACAATCTGTGTCCGTTCTGTAATGCGAAGTATTAGTTTATAGCGGAGGGGTTGAAAGGTTTTAGTACCGATGCTTTTGCAAGATTCTATTTTAACGGTGTACCCGGGGCGTTTCTATATAAGGAATAGCATAGGGTTACGTAAGGCTAGTTTAGAAGGTGGTTGTTGAGGGGAAGGGTGGTGGGGCGGAGCAGTTGGTGAAAGGGCTGGGCGGGGCGGCGTGCTTGGCGCCGCCCACTGCGCATTTCACCACCGCAGCCTTCGACGCTCTGCCACGAACCTCGTGCGTCCTAATTCCTTCGACAGGTACTCTCTTGGTGTTCCATTGTTTGCCAACATCCTCGAACAATGCCATTGCAAAACATTAGATAACACACAGCTTGATTATTAAATTGTTTCAAAATATAATGTATAAAGCTTAACATCGGTAAGCTTATAAATTAAATCTTTTTAGTGCGTGTTCGTTAAATTATTTCGATAATGACTTAAAGTTTAAATCTGCGATTATGGCAATAATGATTATTCTTCTAGGCTTTTGTAAAATATGTACCTGTTTGCGTGTTCGAATGTAGTATGTTAAAACATCGTAAAAATGTTTAAGATGTTGCAGCTGTTCGTGGTCTAAAAGGATTTTAAAGGAGGATATGATTTTTTTTTAACAAGTAAATTGAACGTAACGCTTTTTGAAAGTTTCAACAATATATTACTATTCTAATGGCATACAGGCTGCAAAAACATTGTATTTGATTATTAAACGCTGCTGTGCTTCGTGAGGTAATTGCACTGAAAAGCATCAATTTGAAGCGAGTTCACGCCACTTTTGGGTCTAAATAAGACGTCGGTGCTCCGTGCGGTAAAGAGGTCATATTACTCTCATTGAGACCCGTAGGCGCACATTATCTGGTCGCCGACGGCGGCTACACTCCGCTCTGATCTGAACCAGCCTGTCAATGGCGCGATGCGGCCAAATATATGACCCGAATTGCACAGACAGATCTCGCTGTGAATTGGAGTAATTTTCGTAAAATTGTGATATTTTAACACTTGTAAAATTATAGCACTTATCGTAAATTATCGAATTATCACCGCGTCCAAATTGTTGTTTTCGTTTGTAACCGGGTATTTTTTATTTAATTAAAGCTCTCAAATTAAAGTATCACAAAATGGTCATTTATTAAGTTCTACTTGCTATATTTGAGTAGTGCGAGGTGAAATTAAAAAATATTCAGAAAGGTAATCGTCGAAGTTTACAAAATAAATAGTGTAACATGTCGCTCCCTTAGAGCAACTCTTAGCTATCTTGTTAGAATGTTTAAAATGTGTTGTGCTCATATTTTCGCGGCGATGTCACAGATCCCGAAAGGTCGCTGAACCAAAACCCCATTGTTTCGTGTTGCGTCAACGAATCGTCTGCCTCTCGAGATACAATGAATTGAATTTGTACCGTAGGTATTATTGTAACATTGCGTGACTAATTTATTTTATATTGGTAAGGTATGCGATACAATTATTATTTTCACAACAATGAATCAGTTATCTTTACATTCAAGGTATACTAAGTCTGTGGTATTATAAATCAACATTTTTCCTAAAAAAATATGAGGCAGCAAAAAGTAATTTTAAAGAAAGTTATCCTCGTAGTTTTTGGATGAATTATATTATCTTTCTCCTCTTTTAAAACTTATATCACTAGTCTCTTGCATGGTAAGAATACTTTTATGTGTATGTATATATTTTTTTATATGTTTTAATGATGGACATATTAATTCAAAAATTAAAGTGTGGCACAAAACTGAATATAAAATATGTATTATAAATATTACGTACCAAAGGCAGACATAAACATCTGTAATCATACATACATTTATAAATACATAACAATACTAAAATGCCTCTGATGTGCTTAGAGACAACAAATGTCTATTAAAAAGAATTCTAACTGTTGTGTGAATCACAATGTTGTTACGATTTGGCAAGAAATTAAGCTAGGATAAAAGATATAAAATATGAAATTTATAACGGAATGAGTATTGGAAGTATGTCATAAATTGTAAACAATCTTAAATTTTGAAGGTTTCTCCAAGTGTACTCCTTTGAGTGTGATCTTGGGATATTCTTCCCCAATACTAACCAGTCACTCCTATTAACTATTACGACTCTATCAAATACATAATAAGGTATACTTTTAGTATGTTAATTACAAATTGTAGGTTCACCAAAATAATTTATTATATATGAGCCTTACATTGCTAGGATAATAAAGTCATAAAAATCTCTTCTTTAAAAAGTTAAACTAAATTTATACCTACAAAAATATTTTTAATCTGTTATGAGGGGAACACTGATACTATTGTAGCGGAAAGGTTCATTTACATGCATGTTCTCAGTAATTCCTAAGAAGCAGAGGAAGTATTAATTACTAAACATAAAACGTCCTATTCTACGAGATATTAATAACACTTTAAGAAAGCCGTACAAACCAACCGTTGAGTAATTGCAAGTGGTAAGGTATTGAATAAAACAAGACCGCGCTGGAATAAACCGTTAGTACTAATAATATATAACAAAAAAATAACACCTGTCTATGGGGAGCATTAATTTTTCATGTCTTTATGTACTTAATTCAGCCAATGTCTGTTTTTGTATCTGCCAGGAACCCTATTATAAATTAAAGATATTAAAAACATGCAAAATTAATACTGCAAAATTTTTCAGTTTTTATTACATAGAATTTTATTTTTAACTTTACGTTGAATCGATAAGCTTGTTATAAGTTAAGTTTACACCGTAAAATGAAATGTAGATATAAATAGTAAATACGAAAACTCTACTAGGAAAGCGAACAATAGCTTTTATCCAAGTGTATATTTCACAAGCAGTCCTAACGCTGATGTGGCTGCCTAAACCCGTTAGTGTAATGCCTATTGTTTCTCGTAATTTTCAAAGACAGTATTATCAACATTCGAACAAAGGCGTTTATCTTGAGGAGTCTTCTTAAATGGGTATAACGTTTTGGAGTGCGACGCACTGGGCACGAATTGACAATAAGAGCAAAGTTCAACGACGATCGGGACTGGAGAGGAATGCGCAGGCGCGGAGCCGCGGGCTCAACATTTACGAAGGTGCCTCAGAACTAAATCTAGCGAACATAGAACGTCACGATTATCTGATATCTATATCACATCTGACAAGGACGTTATTCCAATTGGTGGAAGCATGTTTGGTACATAAACACATATATATAGCCATGATACGAAATTGATTTTCCGGTGAAAATTTTATAGAAAAGCTCATGTATATGAAAATAATATAGCAAAAGACAATTTTAATTTATGGTGTAATGTCACGCGATATAAAAACATTATTTAGTTTCTATGGATTTTTGGAAATTGAAATTTTATGTATATTTTTAGAAAATATGTTATTAGATCTTAACATAAAAAACTCATTGATTACAGCAAATTTGATAAATGTTTAATGTTCTTAAATGTTTATCAAGAACGGCGGACCGACTTCCGGTTATTATTTGAAGCTTTAAAAACTTAAACGACATGATTTTTATGTCAATGTAAACTAGTAAGACTATTGTAATTAATACTTTTTTATGAAACCACTCTGTGCTGAAATTTGTACCATCACCAAAGATCGTTGCATAACACGAGAATATTTCTTACATGTAAAATGAATGCTGTCACAACAATAACCTGAAATCAAAATCAACTAAGCTTGTGCTACGGACCGGCGAAAGTATTGACGGAGAGCCGCAAACTATTCACGCACGACCTATGGGTCAGTCGCACATCCACTGACACACGTCAATTAAGAGGCACGCTGGCCGCCGAGTGAGGATTGAGTGTTTCAACATGTTTGTGGAAACTGTTGAGGCGGATTGATTCATTACTTGACCGTTTAGTAGCCTAAGACAACTCTCCAAACAAGCTTCGAAATATCGTGCATCTTATACTGTTTCATAAATTTCACCTATCACAAGTCTAATTCATACAAATACTGTCATAATGAACGTATATCAGCCGTTAAACCTATTTTTCGTTTCATTTAAAAATTAATAGTTATATGGAATAAGAGATATTAATTTGACGTTTGTAATATCAGAAAACCGATAATTTTATAACTCGTTGCCTAACATAGCGCCACAAATCTACTCAAACAACGGTACGAATGAAATAAAAACTCGCAAGCGATAATTACCGCTTTGTAATGTATATACTATTGTTACTAAAAAGTCGTAAAATTATCTATGACTGCTTCGTCATTTCCCAAGTTTATTTGTAGTTGGCAATTTACTTCGAAGATCGATCATCTCCCATTATCGGAAGAGATCGGACGTGTATAAACATCAATTGGTACTGTTAAGTTCAAGTTGTTGCAACCAAAAGAGTATCACGTATCTACGTAAGTATTAGAAACTGTAACAGTAAAAATGTGTCGTCAATATGTGGCGTTATTTAAAGTTCTTATAAAGGTTTTTTGCAATATTTACAATAAACATTTCTTTCATAGATATTACATTTGTTTGACATAAATATGTTTAAAGTATTAATTATAAAATTATTTATTATAATTTTCTGAAAAGGATTATTATTTTTAGTAATTTTGAAATTCTATAGTAGTAAATGGTCATTGTTAATAGCAATTTACTATAGAATTTCGTTTACCTTCTCATTTTACAAAAAACTTTTATAATAAGAACAATATACAATCTTAAAAAATTAAGCATTGTTTACAAGTCTTGAATAATCTAGTCATATATAAAATATATCGATGAGACAAGTATTATTTAAAAAATTTTTTCTGTTCTTAATATTTTAAGTGACTTACAAAGTTAAATGAAAGAAAATCGATTTATAATCACAAATATATTTTCTTGGAGAAAAGCTGCCTTAAAAACCTGTCTAAGGAAAAATATGTTCGTGGATAATAATTGTATATAAATGTTAACAGCAAATATTTTTTGTATAAAGAAATCATAGACATAAAAGTAAATTGCCTTATACATCAAAAGATGTTACAAAATATGATCTGAATTTTAGCCACCATAAAAGCTTTTGTAAGAGCTGATATGTTTCAAAATCTATGAAGTGTTAATAAATTTACATTTTTATAGTCCGATTTAAGTATATCAGATGTACGTAACGACTTTATCTAGGCATTAACAAGGCCAGAATACATAAAATATTTTTGCAATAAGCAGCTCTGTTAACTAAAAGCGTCTTATATCTTTATTCGAAATTTAATATACATTTTAGTGTATAAAATAAAAGACGTGTCTTGATTTATTGAAATAACATTATTTACTATTCTTGAAGGCATATTTAATTTCCATTAATTAGAAATCCTATAAACGTTAATTTTGACAGAAACTGTGAATTTTCTAATAAGAGGTTTTTAAGACAATAAAGTATTGTAAAAACACTTATATTTATAACTTTAAGATAAGAATTTGCTTGGAGATTTCACGTACACGTAGAGCGGAATAAAAATATCATTGGAAGACGTGCTCATAACACAATCACACGAAACAAGATAAGAACGTGACTTAGGTAAAAAAAAACGCGCTAAACTGTTGAAGCTTTAACGATAAGCAGTTACAAATGAGCATCGACGGTGCTGAAGGAACGGAGCAAGCTTTCGTTAAACGATGGTTAGTAAGCAACGCGCACGTTGCCGCCCTAGCACGCCCCAGCACGCTCGCTTATGGCGCGTGATTGCGGCCAATTATTTTCTGTTTATCTCTAATTACGCATGCGCTGCCAACTTCGCCGGTTTATCCACAATCTGCCCTACGGCCTAAGATTCGATCGACGTTGCTAATCAGCTCGCAATCCCCTTACATGAACCATCACTGAAATTGCTAACACATTGGGACAAAAGTATCATTTGCATTATTTTTCACTTGGCTTTGTACTAGCATGTTAAGTCGTAATTAAATGCCTTTTTTAGTCTATTGTTACGTTCTAATGTTTTAAGCTTTTCATTCTACTGCCAACTATATTGATGATAGATTATTAGTGAGGGTAAATTTGAAAGTTACTCTAGACACTGTATCTAGTGATGGTATAAATGTCTAGTGATATAAACGCTTTGACGTAACATTTTTAATAGCACACATTAAAAGCACATTAAGTGTAAAATTATGTAGAGAAAATTAAAAAAAATTATACATGGAATGTAAATTTATTCATGAGGAAACTAATGTCTAAATTAAATATTACGCAAAATTTTCATGATATTTGCCATTTTTTGTAAGATTTTGTAAAACATTTTAATCGTGACAAATACCGATTGGTATTATAATTTTTGTAGTGCTGTCAGTCATTTGAAATCAAAGAAGTCGATAATTTTTTTTTTATTTTACATAAATAATACAATAAAAATGTTGTGCCTTATTGTGTTATATAGAGAAAGTGCTGTTATAATTTTGGTATTGGCATTGCATTACTACACAGTACGCAAACATTATTATTTTCCGGTTTAGCAATGAATAAAACAACTACAATTGCTCTATAACAAAATAACATATCTCTCGGCGAGATACGTTTATATTACAGAAATATGCTATCACTTGACCACAATTTCACATGATGTTCGTGACAATGAGGCCATAGGTTATGTAGTTTTCATGCCCACAATACCCTCGCTCTCATATTAATGCCAGAATACAGCAACGCTTTTTTATTCACAGATTCAAAATCTATGTTTCTCTTGTTTTCACCTTTAGGTTTGAAATTTTTAAATGCATATGGAACCAATTCCGAGGAATCTCCTTCAAAAAAAAGTACAATCGAAATCGTACCACCCCATAAAACCTATGCGCGATCGAACTTAAAAAAGGAACAAAAAAATATGACACGAATTAAACTGAGAACTTCATTCTTTCCATAGGTTGAACGAAAACGAAACTTCTCGATGTGTCGAATATTCTGTATTTATAATGAGACAATTTGTCACCTCGTGTGTTGCGTCGCAGTGTGTCGCAACCGCCGAGGACACAGCGGGATGACTTGTTTCGTGCGTGCTTCACGGGAGCGCTCGGACAGTATTAATTTATCGGTAAGTCGTGCAAACAGAATGACGTGCTGGTTTTTCGGTTAGCACTTATGGAGGTGAAATTAGGGTGCATTAACGTAACAAGGCCAGCGGTCGCCGCAGTTGAGTACAGACTAGGGTTGTCATCGCTAAAAAAAAAATGATTTTTTTAATTTTTAATTAAAAATATTTACAGATAAAACATGTTATCATTAAATAGTTTAAATCGCTAAATAAAAAAAATATACTTAACGAATATTTGTTTAAAATATTAAGGAAATACAAACAGTGAAAGTCAATAGCGAATAAATTAAACTTCATTTATATAGTATAAATCGTAAATTTCATATCGTCGTAAAGATGGCGGCAGACCCTGACTGCGGCCGTTCTAAGAATGAACTGACATGGAAGAAGAAATTTTATATATTAAATATGACTTACAACTATAAAACTAATTATTTACAAGCTAGTAACCCTAGCTGGAGACCGCACGTACGCAGTGCGGTTTGATTGATACGCTTTGTTGATGTCGATGCAACTTGCGGTTCACGGTTTCCGCGGAAACCAATTATCAGTATACTTTTGAAGAATGTGTATATAACATACATGTATAAATAATTTCATTAAATTGAATGGGTAGACCCTATTTTCGGATATCAAAATGTATTTAACATAATCGGTCATAATGAAACTAAAAAAAAAACTCAACCAATATTTGAAGTCAATATTACTCGATTTGGTTTCATATGATTCCCTCTTCAGGTTTAATGGTATGTTGTCTTATATATTATCTTGTAATATGACGAGATGTCATAAAGCACATCCTTATGCTTAAATCATGAAGATATGAAAAAAATCTTATTAATTAATTTGTTATCTTATTAGTGGGGACAAACCAGGATTCAATCTCAGCACTTTAGCGTTGTCGGATCTTTGTAGACTTATTACAATATTTGTAATCAAAAAGACATCTTGGAGCAATACAGACAGTCAATTGAGAAAAAACTAAGACGCCAAACGTGCGACATAATCCTTGAATGAACACTTCGCGGTGACTAACGCCAGTCTTATGAAAGTCTGTTACCAGACGAGGGCACTGATCTAAATTCCGGTATGACGGGCTTACCGAACAGAATTAAATCTTTATATTTGTGAATAAAAAAAATATAGATTTTTACTTACCATAGATTTCATATTACATATTCTTTGTGGTAATAGTCAAAAAATGTTAATTTAAAAAATATATTAAGTATTTTTTATCTTACTATTTTGTTACTGTAGTTACCTCGGACTGTATATTTATTCCAAATTAATGTTGTATTTAAAATTCACATATTAAATCTTTCACAGAGAAAACCTCGATTTCATCGTCATTGCAATGATGTTATACAATATTTTCAGCCGTTTCATTAGAGAACAATTACAATTTATGCGATAGCAAGCTAAGAAGATAGTGACTATATTATCCAGCCCAGCCGGGAATGCGCAGTGGGCAGGTGCCCAAAGCGTAGAAGTCTGCTGGGACATTTCCAGAACATCGGTAATACAAGTATGTGTCGTTCTTTAGTCCTTTTGTCTTTCCCTTTAATTTAACATTTCTCCGCATTCCAGGATTGCGTGATCGATGGTCAATACGATTTAAATATATATTATTTTAATATATATGTAGCCACTATTTAAAACAAAGGTGCGCTAGTTTTGAGCAAAACAACTGCTTGCGCTCCCTGCTTTTGAAACGCGAAAACAATGATACATCATCATTATCATCCCATAATTTTATCAGGTACCCTTCAAACCAGATCAAGAAAATTATGCATGTTACTTTTAGGAACTTGAAATAGATATTGCAGTTTGCATCTGTCCAGATTATTCGATAAAAAAGACCCTCAAAAATAAAAATCGGAGTAAAATCAAGATATATGTCGATGAAACTTTTTTTTTTTCATTGTATGTGTGCGGTCCTCAAACAGTAGTCGATATCACCGACAAGCTACTTGACGGTTTAGAGATTAGTGAGATCAATTACTCAGTTCTCACGGGAGGCTACTGGCGTGCACCGCCGCCACCGCTGCTCACAGCCTAACCATTAGAACCTGCATTAGACATTCGACAAATAAATGTGAATCGTTACGAACGTCGCAATTGTATTTCTGATAGACTTGTTTTATCTCAAGTATAATAATCACACCTAAAAGTGTAATATTACGAATTTATAATTTACATGCACTATAAGATCTTTAATGTGAATAACTATAAAAAAATTATATATCATAACAAGCGATTGTATTACTACGTCCATTAATCTTTTTCTAAAAAAATTATGTTCTTACTTGATACTGAAAAAAATTTGTTTTCTTAAAACAAATTGGAAAACAATTTTCTTTTCCATTACATACTTATATGAAACTATTGATATTAAAGAGAGACGAAAGTAAACCATTACAGTAAAGATTAATTCTCGCACCGACACGAATTATTTAGTTATAAATTGAAATAAATCATTATCACATTTGATAAATTCAATAAAATTAAGTGTCTAATACAGAAAGAAATCTTAAGTATAATATAAATCATTGTTTCATATGACAATATAATACTTTTTTTATCTGTTATGGGTTACACTTGGCCTCTATTTTACCTGATGTTAAGTGACAATGAGGTCGTAGACGAAGAAGCTTATTTGCCCAGATTACATTTCGCTCTCACGTTTGACTGCTGTAGCACAGCAATGCCATTTTGGCGGCAAATTGACATTGAGGGCTAGATTACTAGACTAACCAGGCGGTTTCAAAAACCCTACTTCCATCCAAACTCCACTATTCTTGTGGCCCGGGGTAATCGAATCCGGGACGTCCGCGCTATAAGGCAAACGGGTAAACCACGGAGCCAGTCAAATTTTGTTCTTTGACGGATAAAGTGTATTAATTTTCATTATTAATCATATAATAGCTTAACATAATTAATAAAAATAAAAGCAATGGTGCACATTTTTTTAGTATTTTCGTTATGCGTCACGTTTGTGTTCCCACGATGTGCAGATAAGATTGCAGATGACTGATGTGTAGCACAATAATGCTACAGATCACTTTGAGCTAAAAGTGAAACGGTCGCAGACATAATAGTTTATTTATCGAAATGATTATATGTCTGTACGTGTACCATATATACACAAATATTTAAGAAAGAAATCGATGAATCATTATATATTTAAAAATACACATATCAAAAAAGTCTAAATTAATAATTTTAAATAGTAACACATACTATTTAAAATTATTAATCAATTATTATATCATTTCTTAGTTTACATAGGTAATACTTATGTAAACTTTTTTGATCTAGAGGACATACTGGCTGGTAGTAAAAAAAAATTCAAGTATCATTAGTTTTTTTTTTCACAAATTCAAAAGCGAATGCATTTGTTCGTATTTTAAAGCGTTTTCTTTGCTCATTAAAATTTAGTATTCTGTATCAATTTTATGATTTAAACAGTAATTTGAAAAAGTTTTGTACAAATTTGGAATTTGAGACATTTTTTACGTCATGGAGCGGCGTTATTTGAACGCAGATGAAATGCAAAGAGCTGTAGGGATGTTGCAAGCGGGAAGAAGTCAATCTCAGGTATCTTGGTATTTTACTGTCCACAGAAGCGTTATTTGCCGTCTTCATCAGCGTTACACTAACACGGGAAATCCTGCTGAGCAGCCCCGAGGTCGAGAAGGTGTACAACCACGCGGCAAGATCGATAAACACAACTGACTGCAAGACGCAATTGTTCTTTTTTTAAATGGTAGCCATTTAAAAAAAGAACCAAAATAGAATGAACGTGAAATTGAGAACCTCCTGCTTGTCATCGGGTAAAAGATTGGTAGTAGTAGTTCACGTTAATCAATTTATATACGTAATCGACAAAATACAGCCATTTGTTTATAGTATTCAAGACAAATGTTGGCAATTAATCCCTACACACTAAATCAATATCTATCATCTTTAGTGTACAAATACACCGGCTGGCACGACATAGATTATCAATACAGGACAAAGGTTTCTCAGAATTGAGGTTACTTGTAGTTTCTGTTACAAAATTTATTACTTTAATACCATTTAAAAAATGGAAAAAGGGCATAAATTACAATTCACTTATGTTTATATTTTTATATACATAATCTATGTATATAAAAATATAAACAACAGTTTAACTGATTACGTATGTATTTTTTTTTGGATAGTTTATATGTTTACGACCTTTATATCTCCTTGGCTTTTATTTAATTCACTTGCACAATTGCACATTTTACTGCATCATGAATTAATTATCGGTTATACCTTTTTATTTATGTACAGATAAAATGGTATTTTTTACTTAAGTGGTATTTAAGTAAATAACTAATTTACAACTGAAATTTGTTTATACTTTTACAAAATCCTCATTCGAATTTTTTGACAAATTAGTATTCTTTTCTTTTTTTATTCTGGAATAAAAAAAACATAAGCGTAGATCAAAACACGCAATCGATATTAATTAAAATAAGTCGTACATTATAGTTTTTAAAGTATTTAATAAGATCATTGAGTGCTCGATGAGTTGTGGCTCATATCGTGTGGCCTTTGTACTTAATTAATGTAAGTTTTCAACATTATTTTAACATCTGTTACGTACATGGCAGCTCGTGCGTAACAACTTACACCTTACAATGTCATTTATTTCGGTAAATACACACGGGTTTATTTGGCGAATACATTTGATACATCCCTTTATTGCTTGCAGCGCGTATATTTATAATTTTAAAATCTTTGTTTTGATATCGCATACCTTCGTGTTTTTGTTTTTACGGAGAGGGAATTTCAGAATCAATATAAATTAAATAACACTTTTTTTTAAATAATGATTAGTAATGAGTTAATTCCACAAAAACATTTTTTTAATTATTTGGAAAATTAATTAATTAATATACAATAATCCCAGACCAGAGATAGTATTGTATGAATCGGTTATTCTGTATGCCCGTTCTTTAATAAGTAATTTAGAAAACCTTACGTAACAAAATCCACAAAGTCTATCGGTCAAAAACTGTATTGTCCGTCCGTTAGATATATAATCGTAAGCGCGTGTGGGTGCAACGCGCACTTAACCTCGTTGCGATGATGATGCAAATTTAGTCGAGAAATCGTCTCGTATCGCACACTTTCATAACAATCCAGTGATTGATTACATAAATTTGAATACTGACACCGTTAAAACAAAATTAAACTCATCCGCGGCATCGGATAAAGGACTTCGCAAGCGGCTTATAAATTATTATCGAAGTGATAAATTCATACTTTTTTCTTTATATATTACCGCAGAATAATAATTATATTACTAAGTCACAATTGATAATTTGTGTTAATAGAGTACATGCCTCAAAATAATAATATCAATAGTATGCGAATTACAGGCAATTAATCGAAACAGTATAGACTAGGAAATGAAAAAAGTACTGTAATTATATTAAATACTGTAATTATATTAAATTATTTGTTACATCTACGTTGTCTACGTTACAAGGTAACATCTAATTTTACAAGCAATCACTCTAGTCAACATTCCATTATGTATGCCTAGCGTATTCAATATTAGTGAATTTTAATAGTGTAAAACAACAAATCAACAGTAATAAAAACAAAAGATGTTACACTATCTCATAACCTTGCGGACGACTTCAAACGTAAGCCGTGCGCATTTATAAAGTGATTTTCGATAGCCGTCTGATTTTATACAACCGGCGCCAATCGCCTTTATAAATATTCTCGCAATATATGAAAATCATGTGTGAATTAAATATTCCATATAGAACAATACTCTACGAACGAATGCGACGCAACTTTTAACTTGTACAATGAACATACGAATATTAAAATATTCTTACTGCATTATTTTCTAGGACTTGAATTCCTTTTCATTTGATTGTTGTTCAAGGAATCGGATACAGTTTTTCTACATTGTAATTATAATGTTTTTGTTATTGCTAACCAAACGGTGCATTAAACCGCCACCCTCGTTTCACAAAAAGTTATGCGAGGTAAGTAACAACAATGGGCCCGTAACTTCCATTTGATTATCGTAATTAGCTTTATATAAAACCACGAAAATTTATATAATGCTCATTAAGCACGTGCAGCGGTAGACCGTGAGTCAGTTTAGGATGCAACTCCCCTTGCACTATTATCGCCATTGATTCTGCGGTCTAACCAACTACGTATAACAGGTGCACGGTGGGAAATTCAATTTTTCCCATATTTCATATTAATTCGATTTATTGTTATATAGATAATTAATAATAAATATTGATTGATAATTTTTTAAATAATTATTTCGGACGAAAAAATACACGTTTTAACAAAATAGTTACAATAGATAATGAAGTTGGGATAATTGTTGATGTTTTGATCAGTTCTCGAAGAGTACTTTTTTTTCTCATTAAGCTATTTATGGAAACAATTTCAATTAAACTTTTATTCACCGAGTCGATGGTCTCGAAAACTAGTACACATACTGGAGGACGATTAATCTTAATTAAATATATTTATAAATATATCCTAATAAAAAT
>DWQX01002581.1:0-21163 GCA_018245475.1 Pharmacophagus antenor | reverse complement strand
GATCCGCGAGCCAGCTTCGATAAAGCTGTAATGGTCACTGTGACTAGCAGCATCTACTTCTCCGAATCCAGCAGCAGTATGTCTTAGACTTTAGTAAGTTATTCACTTAATGAAAATATAAAAACTAACTAGGAAATTATTAAATGGTCAGCCGTTGTTATAACTGATAATCAAAATATATTGGCCATTTCATTTTTGAAAGTAAACAAAGATTTTGCTTCGAATAAATAAACTCCGGGTTAAAACCCTTCTTTTACAAAAACATTACATAGTGTCCACAATTAACTAATATCGATCCAATATTTGTTTCTATTATCTTTTGTTAAAAAAATAGTGAAATTATAAATGACCAGCAAGATTTTATAACCGGTCAGTAGAGTAAACACACCAATGAGCAGTTTATTGACTGTTTATTAATTTGGTATAGATATAACAATGTTAGGTTAAGTTAGATGTTTTTTTTTTTATTTCTTATCTACTGATATTTTTTGCGATATCTTTTTTTAGACTAGTAATGTTAATAATTATTGGATTTCTTAATTTTATTAAATTAAAAAAAAAATTAAAGCAGTTACCATAAACGATGAAACAAAAATCTGGACATATAAGTATACGAAACATTTAATTGAATGACCCGTAATTCATGTGTTAAAGGTAACAACATAAGAAGTAGATATTAGTTATTGGACTGCGCTTGAGCTAAAGCCTCGAATTATGCAGTTATAAAGGTGGCTACTCTATTGTACATACACTTTAAAAATATGTTTAAGTTATAGAATAGAGGAGCGACAGACCATTTTGGAACCCATGTTTGTCATTTACTTTGTCGCGGGTGCCGTGACAGCTGCCGCCGTGAGTGAGCGAAAACCGTGATCTAACAGGACATTGTATGCATTGTATTGTCGATCGAACTAATTAATCGATAGATCGGCCGCTAGATTGTCCGGTAGCACTTCCGGTGAAGGTTGCCCGATATTCACTCGACTGTTTCGTACAGCCATGATATGCATAATAATATATTTTTTTTAAAGGTACAAATATATTGTTCTTGATATTTTATCTTTCGATAATCTTGTTCTGGTAAGAAAACATCAGAAAGAAATGTAATATTTATGGTGAAATTACTTTTATAGCAGTATTGAAATATAAGGTACACCTCAATGAATTAGAACTTCTATGTTACAATTTTAGACAAGAGTTTTTTTTATGAGATTGCTACCTTACTCACTAATATATTAATTTCTAGCCATAATGTTTAAGTTATCAACATATGTTTTTTTTTTTACTAGAACTGGCAATAAATAGAATTTGAAAAATCAAAACGAAAATATGAACAGATGCAATTTCAATGTTATCATTTTTCCCATCTATTTTTGTAACACCGACTTCAAGGTACACTCTTTTATACGAAGGAAGTAACATAAAAATTTTAATATTCAGTAAAAACATATGCGTTTTTCCATTCGTTGTTGTGCTATTTTCAATTTAAATTTTTATTTATTTAAACCTTTAGTTACCTTTAATCTGTTCAGCGTACGCGCATTTTTTATTATTATTTTAAGATTTCTTTTTCATAGTTGTATTATGTTTGTGTTGCTTGTGTCAATAAACTGTACGGCTCATTAGTCGATCATTAGTTATAGATTAGCAGAGAATTCATGAACTTAGTTTCGTAAATAGGCCAAAGTATCAGCCGTATGAAAACTTGAATTATTACAATTTTAAAACGCAAACGGTAGAACTTTTAACATTCTATTTTGAATCAAAATATTATAAAAACGTATAGAAGAAAAACGTGAACACAAAGTTTTTGATAACTGATGAATTAAAGTTACAATCTACAAAGGCGTAACTAAAATCCATTGATAGCTAGCGGTGGTCTTCGCTACGCGTTTTACATTGCTTTATTTTTTACCCTGAATTTAAAATGACCACGAATAAAAAAAACAAAAATTGAAAAATGAACTGAATGAATTACGCTAGTTTTAAGTATTAAAGTCATTTAATATTTTCAAACAAACTTTATAATTGAAATTCTTGTTATAATTTATCTTTCACTTTATCTAGGAATAACTAAGTTGACATAAATGTTATTGTTATTCTTCAATATGATAAATTAAAGCAAAATTGGTACATAATTTCTAACTGACTAAACAAATTAACGGTTTACACTTCGGAATAAAGGCAATGATACTTTTTCAAAGAGCTCTTAAAACCTGTATGGTGAGAATTGATAAAGCAGTATGATTTTTTTTTATGGGCAACAGTCTGTCATTTCATTTTAAATGAGACATCATGTTAAGTCACAATGAGACCGTGGATTTTTAAGCTTTATCGCCTAGAATACTCTGTCTCTCACATAATAAATGTATGACTGTCGGAACATAACATTGCTGTGATGGCGGCTGATTGATATTAAGGATGGTGGGTAGTCAGGCGGGTTTGTTGATAGCGAAGTTTTATACTGAAAGTTGTATATATAGAATACTATAGCAGCTACAACTTCTGCCTCCAAATAAAATTCCCTAAAGTTATTTTAAAAAGTTAAAAGTTTTTTGTCTCCTTAATATTTACAATAATAACAGGAAAATACAAATACAACATCTGAGAGGCTCCATTAATACTTAATAAAACTAATAGGGTTTTCAGACAATGCTTCTTCAGTAAAGATACACCTTCAAGAGTCAAATCACATATGGTGAGATTAAATATGTGTTGAATTGATGATCATATAAAACTATTTGTTTTTTATTTTACTCATAATCGATATCTAGTTCATAAGAATAAAATTACTTAAATATTTTGGGATATACAAAAGCAATTTACGACGAAAAAAATGGGAATTGTAGAAATTTCATTCTGTTGCCAACATTCAGATGTCGATTGAAATAGCTTTGTCAACATGAGAACTATCTTAACCAAAAAAATCTTAATTGCAAGGTTGAGTAATGTGTTTTAGAGTTAAGTAAAAAAAATACAATTATGATGATAATAATAAATACTCCACCCAGTTCACATTATTACTTCTTCAATCACCATAGCGCTATAATAGATTTACTGAATAGTTATTAAAATGAAAGTATAATGAATTATGTAATAAAATTAGTTATAAAATTTTAATTAGTTAAATATGTCCTCCTCAACGACGAAATTCATCCAATACTATCAGTAGATTTGATCAGGTGCGCTAGTAAATCTAATTAACATCTAAATGGTGAACACGCATAATAATCAACTGGTTTTTTAAACAGCGATGAATCCGCTTAATTAAATGAAAATTGCCTCACGAGGCGTCAATATGGATAAAACATAAGTACATTGCATTCTTTAGTATACTGAACAACACTTGTTAAAACTTCGCGGCAATTGTTTGAAGTGACGCAAGATAGTCAATGAAGGCTTTCAATGTCGATCTGACATTTCTATGACTTTATTAAAATTGTTCTAAAATAAAAGTTCAGAGATTACAACTATACAAAATAAACTTATTCATATATATAAATGTAAGAAATCGGTAAATGTATCGGTGAATACAATGACGTTGTTATCAATAAGTTCGTTAACTAATCGTCTTATTGTTTTTATTCTTCAAGAATTGAAATAACATAATTTCACTTTTTGTCATCGTTTAAACTTTCCAAATTTTATGAATGTAAATTCCAGATATCAAATTGAGCAGATTTTTTATTCTTTGCTATCATATGTAATAAGAGCGTCAACATGTCTATTTTTATTAGTCTGAAGTGTTTTTTATGTTCATACAGATGTCATAAATAAACTAAATTCTGCCTCACTTTAAACTTTATAGTCGAGTTGATACTAGATGATGAAATAAATAAGCCGGAGTGGAAACCGTTCCGAAAGAAATTTTATTACTTTGTTCACTTTTAAGATGTCACATGTTATTACAGAAAAGAACACCTCTAATGTAAACAAATCGGGCAGTAACATAATGTTTTCGCTCAAAGTTAACTGTACTTGTATCGAGTTCTAGGGAATAAATCTTTTAACATCATGTATTGGGGCCGTAGAAAATGTTATTTCAATTCATAGCCCATAACTGTTTACATATTAAAATCCTTGATCGATGATGGGCTGTTTTTCCCAGATCCGGGCAAATATTTTCCTTGATGTGTGAAAGTTTTTTTAACGGGTGTCTTGACTTTAAATGACATGTAATGAAACAAAACCCAACCAGTTTTAAATGTTTTAAGGAGTGTGATTTTATTTGTGTGTATTAAACGCAATATCCATTTATTTTATCAGACTATATTATATGACTATATAACTGTAACAATTATTATTACAATCGTAACGGACTTATTGAATTATTTCATATATTTACCACAATGTAATTGAAGGCAATATATTAAAAAGAAACACGTATGTGTTATTCGAAAGTACGCATCTTCCTTACCATACAAATATTAGTGAGGCTTGCAAAAACTGCAGTGCGGTAGGCAAGCTGATTTAATATATTTATTCAATGCTCAGTCCCTTCGTTGATCCTGGGACTGAATTTTAAAATTTAGAATTCCGTCTACACCGGAAAAGCTATTAAAGGCATACATTAAAGTTAAAGATCACGAATTTAAAATTACAGGGTATTCCTTGCAGCTAAAATGAAATTGCAAATGCGGTTAGCTTGATGCCGACTGATAACGTTAATTTTGTTTTGTATTCTTCATTTCAAAATATTCACACATTTAGGCGGTTAATTTTATTACTTTGTTATGTTTTACTTAATACGAGATCTAATAAGTAGAGAGTTTTTTTTTCCCTGTGAACAAAGTTTTCACATTTAATTTTAAATTAAATTTTTCTTATATGTACATTAGTAGTGTACGTAATGAAACCAATAAAAAAACATATGCAGTTTGTAATCCAGATTTTTATTTCACTATAAGGGTTATTTATTGAACGATAGAAAAAATTGTATGAATATATTTTTTTTGAGATTTTTGGGCTAGATGTTATTAGGAAATTAGTCTCTTGATGAATTAAATTAAAAAAAAAAACTCAAATTTAAATTCAATTCTCTTTTTGTATTGAAACGGAGTTTAAGTCGCAAATTACTAAAACTTTCCGGATAATGGGGATGAACGGGTTTGATCTACATTTTATTTAAGAATTCCAATAAGCGTGGGGAATAGTTTTGCATTTACTTTATAAGCAACTTCGGCTATGACATCCTAGAGCCCTGAAATAAATTAACAAAACATGCTGATTTTGTTTTATTCAGCGTCTTTTCATTTACTTCAATATAAGAAATTTTCATGATTTAATAACTAAAGATTTTCGTGACTACATATAGTTTAAATACAGCATATTCGCTGAGTTTGCGCCTAATAAAGTATTGTTACTTGTATTGTACAGCATGGTATTATATTAATCGCAAGAAAGAAAATAATTTTTAAGTTTTATTGAGTCTGCAAAATAACTTTTCAGTTAATAAATTATAAGATGTTTATTTATAGATAAAAATATATATAATTTTTAACCAAATTGCGTTACGATTTTTTATAGAACAATGTAGAATAATAAGTATTACAGTAACAGTAGTAAACATTGTAAAAGTAAAAACTGATTCATGGAATGTACCAGTATTAATAAAATTATCTAAATGATAGTAATTTATTTTCGCAATTTTGGCAATAAACCTCAATGTAAAATTATCATTTATTAAAAAAAACCTACCTGTTGGTCAATATTTTGAATAAAGATTCTGAATATATTCCTTTGTAACCGTTGTATGATAATAACTTCTTTATCAGTGAGCACGTAGGGATACAAAATTTTAATTGACAACAATATTATTTAGTTCGGAAACGACAGATTAAATTTCCCTCAGGCACTGGTAAAGAAACAAGGTAAACGATTGTAAAATGTATGTTATTAAGATTGCTTGGTACACTCTTCCAAACTTTTTTAAAAACAAACACTTGAGAAATTCACAGTTCATTTATTGAGGATTTAAAAAAAAAATTACGACGTAAAATGACGCGAGGCGGTATAATAAAATTTATACATAAAACCATATCGATACGTAGCTACATCTTGCAACCTCTATAATAATAAACACTTAATAAGTTCTGGTAATTTTAACCAATTCGAATTATTACATTCTTACAAACAAATGCACGATTCAGGTTAAGTATTCAATAATCATAAGCTTATAAAGATAAAATTTACAACGCGTTCCGTATAAGCTGCATTGTAATCTCTTTAAGGCATCGCATAAAAGGAAAACTTCATGTAATGACTTCATAGGTGCTTTGTTTTTTATTGTAAGCATAAATGTTATTTTAGCCCAGAGTTTAAAATTGTCAATTCGATTTCAATTAAAGAGAATTTAATTGGTGCCTGTTTTAACATTATACTTAGGAATAAATAAATCGATTATAAATACGATTTCACAGCGGACATTGACACAGCCGACGTTTCTATTACTGTCAAGTATTAATTAAGAATTAAAATCACATTGTCGTTTATATCCGTATACAAACAAATAAATTAAATTAATAAAAAACACAAAGAAAAGTACAAGACAAACTCGATTAATATCTAAAACAGGCATTTCACGATATATTTCATTTCGTGTTTGTTAAATTACACATCCAAAGTTTCCAAACAGGTTTTTACCGTACTCATCATCATAATGCATATGAATTTCATACAATGGCTTTAGTTGAATACTGTTTGCTATAATTGCAATCGTATACAAGCAACCGAACTTCGATCTTACATTAAAATTCACACAAAGGTTAGTAATTTTCCGGCCCGTGATGACATTAACAACGGCAAAATTCACGGTTAAAACAACGCTGAGATTTTTTTTTGCATAAAACTGCTTCACTTTTGGCCAAGCGCAACTCGCCGCTCACACTTCTTGTCTTATTGAATTTTATGGATATGCATTCTAACCCGCTCAGGTGAAATGTGAATGGCAAACTTCGACAAAAGAAATTAAAAGCCTGTATTATTTATTATAATATATTATTTATTAACTCAGGCCCTGTACTGTAACCAAATGTAATTATGAAATTATAAAATTCATAATCTGTAATTAATAAATGCATAACCGACATCGCGGCAACTGTAATTCGTTCGAAATTTGTATTAATTAAATTGAAAACCCAACTAGTGTGGATGACCGAAGTAAAATAATAAAGTCATGAAAGCTCAGGATCTAGCGGTGTATAAATAAGAGAAAAGATCGTGCGCCGAAGTCAACGCCAGTCAATACATTCTAATCAGTGATTTATTGCTTCTAATCCTCAGCTCAGCACAAATAAGCTATTTTGTCGATTTAATGTTGTATCAGACCAGGCGTGAAACTCCCGCGCACCACTAAGTGGTCCTTCCAGTTTCCACTCGAAATATTTTAATAAGGCCGCGCTGCACACGCACTCAAATAAAAACACACGCACTCACAGACACGAAACATCTTAAACCTTGGCTCGCTCGAGCATCCTTTATTTATAATAGTAGCGACACTAAGGATCTACATTTTTGCTCTAAACGGTGTTAATTTATTGACCGTGGGCAGATAATATCACTTTTTTTTCTTCATCCCATTACTAAAACGATTACATCAGAAATTATACGTCGAAGTCCACTCCCGAGCGTTCGATCAGTTGTTTATTAGCCGATGGAATGTATTTCATACTGCTTTACATTTAAGTCGATTTTCCTTTACACGAAATTGGAAGTTTCAATAATACCTTACTTGACGAAATCGCCGTACGGACTTGCTAATAAAAAGTGTTAAGTTATGTGCAAGTTATGCCACTTGCATTAATTTCGATGCTTAACCTGATAAACAAATTATGGTATATTAAGTTAATAGCTTAATTTATAATTGAAAGTGTTACGATGTATTCATAAGAAGGCATTGTTACGATCGCATTTAAAGTATCCGGTCGCAGTTTACGACAAATTGCCGGGATAAAAATATCTGCATGCTTTAAGAATGCGAGATCTCAAATGTTGGAGGACTTATTAATTTTGTCTTTGAACCATCTTCATGGGCCGGGCTGTGAATAAAATTTTATCGATGCGACTTTTTACTTGGATTTATCAAACTTTTGTGTGCGGTTTTTTAAAGGGTTTCTAATTTTAATAAGATTTATATTGTGAGTTCTCAGTATCAGTTTGGAAACGAGATAATAATACCGGAATTATACGAAACCAAAGTAGTGGTAGGTTATCATCGACAATCATTTCACCATGTGAAATTTCCCACGATGTTAAATTCAACCTTTTTTCTATTTTTTTTTTCTATTAGAAAAAAGTCTTGGCAAATCGACGACGGACTACCATTTCTACATTTAAGTTCGGTTGCTACTTTATGGGACAATTTCATAAACGCTTATAATATGTAATCAACGTGTTGTTGTTACTGCAGCATACTGATTGCAAACGAATTCACTCGTCAAATGAATAGTCAATATAAGTACTAATGATAATCCTTTTAAATATCCTATTTATTTAATGCACACTGACATGAGTAATTCGCCTCTAATCCTATAAGTTTATTAGCTAACTACGCGGCGTATTGCAATTATAACGATGCATGTAATTAGAGCATTTTCTAGTGAATATAAAAAAACCTTACTTATATTTATAACATTAAATGATCAATTTAATTAAAATTAATTAATGTGCGCATTTTTAGATTTTATTTTAAATACTTTAAACTCAAGAGAAATACATGTTACAAATGTAATTTAGTTATTTTAGCAAATAGTTTTGGTAAATTTGTTTTTGACTTGACTTATTTTTGTACCCCTTTGAACCTTGTAACCTAAAAAAGCTTTTACAAATATTTTTTCAAGATGAGGAAGTAATTTTTATAATAATCGAGTGAGATCTGTGAAGGGTTTTTATTATTTAACATGTTTCACAAGCATTCATGTTTGCAGTACCGGTGTCACCTTCCTCGACTGGTGGCGGTGGTGCAGGTGGGGGTTCCGGCACGCCCCTGTACCCTGGAGCAGCCACCCACCCACTTTCGTCGCTTCTCTCCCAGCAAAGACTGTTGGAGCTCTCCCGATTTGGGTTGCGGCATTACGACATCGCACACCACGTGTTGTCCCAGCAAGGTGCTGTAACCAAATTACTCGGTAAGAGTTGATAATAAATCCGTCGTGACTAAAAGTGATAACATAATATTATAATAAAATGAATGAAAAGAAAATATACAATGAAATAAACACCTTTAATCACCTCTGTGACTTTTTCCTCCGTTGACTGCCTTCATGGTGCAGTGATTTACCCACTTGCCTTGTAACGCGGAGGTCCCGGGTTCGATTACCGGGCCACAGGAGTAGTGGAGTCTGGATAGTGGCAGAGTTTTTCAAAACCCGCTTGGCTAGCTACCTACCCTCAATGTCAATCTGCCGCCATAACAGCATTGCCGTGTTCTGGGAGTCATACAAGTGAGAATCAGAAGTATTCTGGGCGAATACGCTTCACCATCTATGGTCTCATTGTCGCTTAATATTAGATGAAATCGATGCCAAGTGTTAGCACATAACATATAAAAAACTCGGTTCCATAACGGATTAAGATGGATGATATATTTGATATCTTTTGTATAAATTTCCTTTCTTTTTTTTCGCTGTCATTAAATGAATTACATAATTTATGTTATCTAAAAAAAAAATATTATTACGAGACTACATAATAGACAATTAAGTACAATGAAACGATAATTATCAACAATCAACGATAAAATAAAAATAACCTACAAATATATACCAAAATTATTACAAAATCGATCGGCAAGACGCCAAATAAAAAAAACAGTTCTATCTTTTTACGTATGTACAACGCTCAAATAAATAATTTATTTAAACAACTTACACAGATACAATTAAACAGAGTTAGCTTTTTGTTATCTGTTTTTTATTTATGTAAAAACAAAAATGAACATAAAAATATGTAAATAGTGGTGAACGAGAACTTTTATCTTTAAACTTTAAATATCTTCGCGTTTTATTAAATTATAATCAATTATGGTTGCAGCATTTTATCTATTGATCACAAATATTAGTTCTCCTATAGTTCCCAATACAAACACCGTGTACTTTGTTCAGGAAACTTGTAACGCTTAATCGCATTTATTAATTGATAAATCGAACTTCTGCTTACTTACTGGGTATCAATTCCACTGCAATTAGCGCATATTTTATTTGCTCTGAACCCTTGGGGCTGTGTTCAGTGTTGTGTTGATTTATACGAATCTTCTTCAAAGAACTGCCTTGCGGTCCGTTACTGCTCGCTACAAAGTTATATCGAGTAATTACTCAGCCACCCACCTGAAGAATGGTCTTCAAGTGCAGGCCTGTTTGTTAATATCGCGAACATTGCGATCTTTTGAGTTATTTTATTTATAAAAGCACAAGGTTTCTTTTTTTAACAAGTGATATCTAGAAGAGCAATGTTCCACACTTTTTTAATAAAAAGCACTCAAACACCTACGTTAATAACGTTAATTCGACTGTGGTGGACGTGAAATTTGGTGATCCTTAAACTTGTTAAAATCAAAGTTAGTTTTTTCTTTTTAAATGCACTAATACATTTTGTATGTATTTTTTTTTATATTTTTATTAACTAATTAATTTGCTAATTGTGAAGAAAGCTACAAGAAATTTAAATTCTAACGAATAAATCCGATTATTACGAGTATAAGAAAGGTTTAATCCCTATCCCAGATTTTTAGTATTTAATGACCACTCGGTGATTTGTCGGAAGCGACACGATTGTATGCTGAATTTAACATCGTTCTAATTATATGGCTATGGCAAAAATCTCAATCGCTATTAATCAACGATAAGCCATCGGCGTGGTCTCAACGAGAGCCGCTATTGACGAAAGCTTAGATCCTAATCGATACATAAAACTTGCAGCGTGTTAATTATAAGCCACCGGACTGCGGACGGAAACCGCCGCCGCGAGCATTCGCTCCGATCCGAAGCGATGTCAATCCTATCTACACTAACATCGATGATTCCTCGCATTCGTAATCGTTCGCCTGTCCGCATCCTTTGTTATTATTGCTGTTGCATTTTAAAGCGATAGCAATCTTTATTTGTCTGCTGACGTCCGTTCAGATTTCATAACGTTTTGTTCTGCTTATATATTTAACTTTGTAGCTTTTTGTTAGTTTAAGAAATTTTATCAGAAGCAGAGGGAACTTTTACAAACGTTAAAATCAACATTTTTTCGTTTAAAAAAAACATATTTATGATTATTTTGTGTAGGTAATCACAGAAGTTATAATTTCGTAAATTCTTTGAAGCTCTCAAAAATGCCTTGTTGTGATCGTTATTTATGTAAACTATATATAATATCAAACCCCCAAATGTTTATGAAATTCTTAAGATTTTTTAAAACTTTTAAATAAAATTTCTGGAATTGAAAAAATGTCACCAAAATGCTGTAAAACACCAAGTCCAGGATTGATTGTATCAACACTCATCAAAACATATACATATATATATAAACGATTTCCGTTTCGTTCTGGTTGGGGAACACGGTAATCTTTAACAGGTTGTTAGTTTATTTTGGATATCATGATCCATAAACGTAATGGCATGATATTTTTCGCATAACATCAAAGAGATTTCATTGTATATCATAATATTAATATTTCAGAATGTTATCATTTTATTAAATGATTTAGTTATAGACTCTATTAGTAGTACAGGAATCAAATCTCTTAAGGATTTAAAAAATAATAAATTCATTATATATTTCTACATGTGAAAAATTATATCTTTAAATGTAAACCAAGAAACATTTGTTTGAAGTACTAAAGGTATTAACCATAATAGGGTCTACACGCAAGGCTCTTGGTGCAGCGCTTATAACTTAAATCAAATGTCAGTTATTAATTAACGTGATTATTTTAATGCTGTTAATTGTTTTCTCATTAACGTGAATACTGTTCAGATTAGATTTTAATTTCTTGTTAAATTAGTTATTACACAATTCTAACATATGGTACAGTCAATGGACCATTACATCTTTTGACTGCCTCCGTTGCGCAATGGTTTACCCGCTTGCCTTCTAACGTGGAGGTCCCGGGTTTAATTCCCGTGCTATAGGAGTAGTGAAGTTTGAATGGAGGTAGGATTTTTCAAATTAGCCTGGCTAGCTACCACCCTCAATGTCAATCTGCCGACATAACATCACTGCTGTGTTTCGACAGCCATACATGTGAGAGCCGGATGTATTTTGGGCGAAAATACTTTTCCGCCAACGGCCTCAATGTCACCTAACATTAGGTGATATCGAGGTAATCAGTTTCCTCCATAATCAAAAAAATATCAACGTTAAGAACTATATAGATAGATCATGTACGTATTTATTATTTCGTTATTTTGAAATGTTAAACGTGACAATATGTTTTCTATGATATTTAATACTTAGTAATTAGTCCATTATGAAACCTACAGCAATAAATTAGGCACGAGTTATTCCGCAAAATTAAACCATTATGATATGATAGCCACTTCCGATCAAACCATTTGTTAGCTTTGACATCGCTGCAAATATTTGACCGTATTCCCTTAATTTAAGGAATTAGATTCACTAGTTACATGTAATTAGTACACATGCACGCTTTATGTTTGTTCAAAGAACGTAAAAAGACGATTACAGAAGCACTGATGCGTACTTTACCCAACTTATAATCATTTCGAATGTCGATCTGGCTTGTGTAACTGAATGTATAATTTGTGAAATTATTAGATCGTCCTAACTTTTAATTAATTTCTTCCTGTGAGAAAACAAATACAAAAAACAAACTCTTGGAGATATAAATTGGATATTTTATTTGAATATAAATTGTATAAGATTTTGTAAGGCACGATATCAATGTACAATATGGGATTTTAAGTTAAAAAACACGCACATAATCCCATGAGAAAAAATAATGCTCGCATTACCTTTAAAGGAATTTATGTATAATGTCTTTATCCTATGTTATATAAGAACATTAAATACTAATTTTTAATTTATTTTATTATTTTATTAATAATTGGCTAAGAATTTAATGTTATTATACTCTTTAATTAACAAGCTGTGTTTCTAATCTAACATCGCTTAAACAATAATTTTAAAGATTATAATATATTTTTTTAATGAAATCTTGTACGGAAATATTTCGAAATTTAAAGTTATTAAATCATTAAAGTATCAGGCGTGCTATAGCTAGTATTTGGAGCTTTCTCTGATGTCTATAACTTATCACAGTATGCACAAAAATAATACATACATTTTTAATATGAGCAAAGCACATACACACAGCATACACATCACCTGTGTATGCCTGCGTGTGTGCGTGTGTGTGTAAGTTTGAGGTGTCGATCAATTTCTGCCGATGGTGATTTTGTTACGTCATGTGTCGTGTTCCCACGGAAGCCTGGCTACGATGTGCCGTAGGCTGTCATGTCCGACCACTTACGTATTTACCATAGGTACATAGCCTTAGCTTAAAACTCATTATCTAGCTCAAACAAATTGCGAGTTGACGGCGTGGAAATGGGCACGCTTAATCATTATAATATTCTTTCGCCCTGCTTCGCAGTACCAATATTTATAATATTTTTTATATTTAATAAAAACATTTTTCGACTTGAGGTTTACAGTCGTAAACTTTATCAATGATAAAAATACACAGAAAAAATCTTACACCGACCGAATCATGTTTCAATGATTCCTAATATAAAGTTTTCCATCCGTTTAATATTAATTACATATTTTATTTTTACTATTACAGCCATTGCATTTGTTTTTTCAAGTTTATGCTACACAAACCGGAGGGGCTATTTTTACAATAATTTTTAATCTTTGTTCATTGTATTTTAACCTTGTGATATGTTAAATATAGATATAGCTACAAAGGCATATCAAAAAGGTTCGCTCTTGAACTATTCATCAAAACAATTATTTACGAACGTACAAAGTAACCGAAATCACGAAGTGAGTAATTTTATATTAACCCGGTGATTTTCTACGTAACCAAAATTTTGTAGGTAGCTAATGATACCTACTCGAGAAGATTGTCCGCGGATCGCCGCGGCCATTAATGAAGCCATATTTAGGCTTTGGTACTATAATCAAAATTGAATTACCAGGGTTGACATTCCTGCTGTACTAGTGATAGTTTTTTTTCTTTTTCCGCTCCAATTCTTGTAGGTTGATTTTGAATTTATAATGTGCGAGGTCGTTGTCCAAGCGATATTTTTAGTGAAATGTCCCATGGTTCATATCAAATGTAATGATACCGTATTAAGCCTTTTATTCGATCATTTTATAAAATTATTATTTCCTTTAATGGTTTAGCAGATAATAATGTAGAAGAATTTAGTTTGAAGTATTATTTTTATATATCCTAGTTTCTGGAATATAAAGATCAATATCAGCTTCCAAGTACCTATACATCCAATTCAAAGCTGTCAAAAGTGTAAATTTATTTAGATGATGTTCCTACGAACTTACAAGTACTACTACTACAAATGAATTCCAGTCGCCATTTCTGTTACTTAGATCGAAACATATTCTTTTCGATTTACAATAAATTTTGCGTTAATTGCAATTTCATCACCACTGAGAAGTATTTAATAGTATATTATTTCGAGTACTAATGAAAATAAAAAAATCTGATAATTGATAAACAACTTCCACAGAAGCAGCGCATTCGATATTTTTTTCTTGTAAAATCCATTAATCACTGAATCAAGCATCGTTAACACACGCGTAGTATTAACTTCTATAAATCAGGACCACTTTACCTTTAAGATTTCGATCTATTAGTTTCATGACGTAGCAGTTCCCCGCCACGGGTAGCGCCGGCTAATATGAAGCGTCACTTTTTAATACAAATTTAATCAACCGCATTGGGGCCCTTTCTGCATCGTTTACAATGTTCTTGTTCTGCTTAACAGAATCACCGTGTAATGACTTCAAGCGCCCATAAACCACTTTTGTAAGGATATTTATTGGTTGACGTTTAGGATATGTATTGTGCCTTTCGGAGCTCTCCTCTCTTTCACTACTTCAGAGTGATTTATAGTTTGATTTTGTTTCATAACAATGTAATGAAATTCGATACGTGCTGACAACTTTTAATCTTCTTGAGGATATCTGTAAAAAAAATTATGTTATGTAAAATTTTCAATAATTTAAATTTAAAATTGTTCAATCTTACAAATAAAACAGTTTTGTTTGTTTTATTTTTTTTTATTTATTTATCATTATGTTTAAGGTGGTCAATGTTTTTGTTTCTGTGACATATGCTTTAATTATAATAAAATATTGTTATTCATTTTTGTCTACGTGAACAGTTATGTCAATGTAAGCTAACTTGCAATGAAAACAGTTTAAGACAGAGCATTGTGAGAGTGCATTATCGGCGGTGGAGTGAACGCGCCAGGAGTATTCGAGTTTCACGCAAATAATAACAATTTCAGAGGTACCTCACACGATCCGCCTGCCTAGCCAGCTACGGGTAATTGGTTCTGGTCATGCGATTACGTTTCTAGTCGATTTAATTATCGCAAAATGATCAGTGTGCCGGCCTCTCGCAATTTACCTATCAATCAAATGGAGAGCGGTTTGCTTATTGGCATACGGACGTAGACAAAACTATGATATCGGTTTTCAATCACTCTTGCAAAATACAGAGTGGAGACTGTGAAGTCGCTTTTCAAACTATGAAAGCAATACCGCTTTTAGTACGGTAACATGAATAATTATTTAGGCATTATGCTCACTTTAAGTGAAGCAATGATTTTTTTGAAATATTACATTATAGTTTTGATTATGTTTAGTAATTGGCAAAAATTTTCTTCCAACTCGACAATTCAGACTTATTGAATTTAAATTTTAAAATTTTGGTTATTTTTTATCAAATTATTACATTTACACTATTAATTTATTCATAGGTAATATTAACTGATACCCCTTAAGTTCACCGGGCATAAAACTATTCAAACGAAGAAATAGCCCAAGACCCTATAAACATATCCATTCCCGAATGCTAAAACTTGAAAATGAAAGAACACTGTAATATCAAGACCGACAGTTGTTTTTTTGTACACTTCAAGTATTTCTTTTAAATTCAACAAATTTTACTTATAATTATTAGTTTTCATTTTACGCGAAACACTAATAACTCTATGAAAATTAAAATAGGCTATTTCTAAAATTAAAAGTAGGATTATGGAGATAATTGTGTTTTATTTTAATTAATATAATAGTTGCATAAAATATATTATTTTAATTTTTATGTTTCACTTATGAAAATTCCGCGCCAAATAAGTTTCTTTAACTTAGGAACGTACAAAAATTAAAAATGTTTAAATATGGCCGACACCAAGTACGTGACAAATGTGAGATGCAACGTTTTTAGTATTTGCTGCCATTTACGGACTTAAGCATTACTTTTATCAAGACATAAAGACCTTTATGAATTTATCTTGAATGGCGTTGACAAAAATGAGAATATAAATAATGTGTTGAATTATTCAGCGTGATCTGTATGGACGCCATCGGTTCCAGTAGCGGATAAAAACAGTTCGCGCGGCAGCCTGACGGAATGTAACGTCCGATGCGTTTTTGTATGATCGTCCCTGGGCAAGCACTCATCCATTATCTAACTGAATTAGAAACTTTTGTAGTCTTATTTTTTACAAATAACTTAGCTGCTCTGCTAGTTGAATTAACAGAATAATAAAAGTAATTAGGGCTATATACATAGCCATTTCTGTCTCTGTGTTCTATAAAAAAAATTAATCAAGTTACAATTTATTTATTTGTTGTCGGCGTAAGGCTTAGTGTGTTTCCTTTCACAAAATGGAACGGTTTTACTTCAATTAAAATACGTTTAGTGTCATATTTTATTATCATTATAAATATGAGGTGAGTTGACAAAATTCAATATAAATTTATAATAAATGTATTAACATCAAATTTCGTGAGTTAAACAAAAATAATCTTTAATCTCTACTTTTTTATTCGGAAACACGAATTTAATTTAATTAGTATTTTATTGTTGAAAAGTTTTTGAAATAAATTTCAAAAGATATCTCACTGTTTGCAATTAAAATAAAAATCCATGTCCATGTTTTAATATATCGAGTTTCAATAATCCAACAATTCAATTTGTTAGTTGACGTTTGTTGTATTATAAAAGCTTGTGTAAGGCGAAATGTATAAAAATAAATTAGAAATTCTACTCTCGCTGCTTCGACTTTGTTTAGACGATTTCATTGTTTCTGTAATTAATACTAATTTGCAGTTCCATTGTTATTCAACTCTGCCGTTCTGATTATCAATTTTTTTTAGCTTTGTTAGTCCACCTTCCCTTTGAACATGGCGGTTCCAATGAGAAGGGAGAACGGTATAGAAATTTGAGCTCTAACTTCATAACAATTAGTATTGATTGGTCATCGAGAACATTTTTGTTATTTGAAAATTTTATTGCTTTAGGTCCTGGCCGCATACTCACGTTTGACGCTCAATGAAATTGCATCAATTGTCAACGTGTTGCAATTAGTGGCATTTTTATTAAGGATTTTAAGTTCATTTTAACGTTTAGTTTTGTGTGCGAGAGAACGTTGCAGGTGTCACTTTTTCAATGCAATTTGTTTTTTAAATACTTCTGTTTAGATGTATTCCATTGACAAAGATGTAACCTCTTAGTAAGTAAAATTTGAAGATATTTAGTGTTCTCTGAATTGCCTCTTGTAAGAACTCTTCGTGTTTATTTATATAATTTTCTTTTCCCTTTATTATGAGCAACAAATAGTATCCACATCCACAATGGCTTGGTATCTCTTGATATAGATAAAAGACCGACATATTTCATTTAAAACGAGTTTTATTTAAATGATTTATATAACGTACGTCACATTTACGTGCATATGATAAATAAGTTTATTTTTCAGGTACTCTTCGACCACCGGGCCTTATCGGCGGAAGTAAACCGAAAGTTGCGACTCCTGCTGTAGTGTCAAAAATTGAACAGTACAAAAGGGAAAATCCTACAATATTTGCTTGGGAAATTCGAGAGCGGCTTATATCTGAAGGTAACATTATTTATAGAAATTTACTTATTAGTAGTAGAAAAAAATCCTGTTAATACTAAATATAATATTGCCATTATTTATATTTAGTATTAACAGGACTTTTTCATTAAAAAAAACTTCATTTAAATATATGTAATGGTTTTTTGCTAAAGGATAGCTTATTAAATTGTCATTTTTAATGTTTATCAAGGGAAAATGTAACTTAAATAAAAATATAGTATCCCCCAAGGCATCTTTAGCCTAAAAATAAATGAGTGAAATTAATAGGTAGAAATCATTAAAAGTCTTCATATTTCTCGTCAAATATGCGTTACTAACGAACAAAACGTTTGTTCATTGTTGGAGTTGAAACACTTCTCTTATTAAGTATAATACGACGAACGCCAAGAGCGATCACGACTTACAGGGCTGGTATACAACTATGCAGTCATTTCATTTTAATGTATATTCCTACGTAATCAAGGTGAGGATTTGCTTCACATTACACTAGATCATCAACAAACAATTTGACAAGTTTTATTCTGTTGGTATATTTTTTCTCTACTAATTTAGATTTTAATTTATAATATAGTTTACAATTTATCCTGTTACAGATCTTTATATTGAATATTTCTTCACTATTAACAGTAATATGAAGATTACATAAAAAATATCCAGTAATTAGAAACGAGATCTATGTTAAATTTAAAAAATATTTTGTTTACTAAAATATGTTCAACGGATGTTGATTTTTAGTGTTAAGAACAGGAATAGTGAAATAATAAATTAGAAAGAGATTCTTTAGAAGTTTGATTATAAAAAGGAAAAATATCTCAAAATGTAACTGAGACACATCCCGCTATTAAGTTTTTGCTTATGTGCAAAAACCCGGTGTAAAAAATTAAGTCGCATAAACGAAATCAATAAAATGGCAAACTCGGACAATGATCTCTGTGAAGTTTTATATAAAGTTTTTATTGTACCCGCCTTTTTATTATTATAAAATGAAACGGTATATTTAGTATTTTACTAACACCGTTGCTTCCTATATTTATGTTTAATAATTTTTCTCGCGCCTTTCCAAACATAACTTTATAAATAAATAATATGTAAATTACTCATAACTATAATTTTTAAATATCATAGAAGAAATACTATATTTTTTAAATTACAAAGGTTGAAAAATATTATAAGTGGTATTGATAATTACGCCATGATGAAGAAAACTATTTGTATAGTGTACTAGCGGCTATTAGTTTCTGGGAGTAATCATAAAAAAAAACTGATTTTATGTTCATAATTCCATTATAGTTCTTTTTTTTTAAATGAGGACGTTTTGCCTTATCTAGATAGAAAAATGAATGGTTATATATATATATATATACATATATAACCATTCATTATATATGTAGTGTAGTTCAATATATATATAGTGTATGTTTATAAATATATATATAGAAACATACACTTAGATGACATGAAATGTTTGATGAAAAGGTTATTATTAAAAATTCAAAATATTATTAATTAGGCCTTCAATTACATTTGAATAATCGGTTGATTAACGCCAGTTCCAAAAATATGGGCTCCACTAAGAACCATGCAGGAACCTACTAATTCAATTAAAAATGTCTGATCAGTTAATCAGATTCCACGCATTCTTGGTGTTAAAATAGTGACGTTTCACTTAGTAGCTACGTAGTTAGGTAATAGGATTTGACTATTTGTTTAATGAACTTTATGTATTTAGTGTCAAATAGTTTTCGATGAGGTCAGTAGGTAAAGCCATTGAAGTGCAACCCCGAATATGGTCTAATAGTTTCGTAAATGGCCGCTGGCTTACCGACAGCGGATATCATGTAACGCGAGAAGCTGTATTGGTTTTAATGCTACTATGGGCAACTAAACAACTCTGTTGGCTATTTATTTTAACGTACGTATTAAATATATACTAATGGTTAGATATAACAACTACTTTGTTGACATGAAAACGTATTTTTATATAATATAATAAATTTTAACGATGCTATAAGTGACATGACTAGTGAGGAAATGACGGGGACTTGGAGGACTGGAACTATCGAGTGTTCGTCCTTCGCTCTTCGGCCTGTGGGTGACGGACTCGGAAGGGTTCGAAGGTAAGGGGCCATGGAGTGAAGGCGTGTTACCGCAGCGTCTTGCAAGAAGGGGCATGGGTTACCTTCCTTAACTGGAGACCCTACGGTGCAGCCGGTGCTGGCAATATCGCGGAGATGTGCGAAAGTGTTATTTTGGTTCTTGCTGTACGACTTCAAAGAAGGAATATCGCGTTGGTTTTAGTCAGTGCTTGGTGCAAATCCATAACTTGTACTAGACCTTGTGAGGACAGATATGCGAAGAAATCTCTCACAAAAAAAGGTGATGGTTGTAACTAGTGAGGCGGATTTGGAATAACCCTTCTACTCCACTTCTTTTGTGGACCCGGAATCGAATTTGAGATTTTCGTAGTACACCGTGGTGCAGCATACAGTTTACCGCAGTCAAAGACAATGTATAAATTAGTAAAGAAAGAATTTTTCAGAAACTAACGTCACGATCTTTTAAAAACTTAGATTTGAAAACCTGATTTAACAATTTGTATCCGTTAGACCAGAGTTACATAAATACATGTACCGCAACAGCTGCGGCATTCTGTTATAATTCCAATGATGGGCGGGAAATACTTGTAAGTGTTCACTGTGGAGCGTTTAACGTCGCTTACAAAGCTTTGTAATTTAAACCATAATTACTAATATGTTTTACATTTGTTAAACTCAACGAAATTTTAATTGTGCTATTTCATACAAAAACAATTTTATTTTATCATATTGAATCAATATGTTTTTTTTCTAGAATTCTTAGAATGACTTATTACAGTACGTTATAGTATTTACTCTTTTTATGTGACTGGGTACATCATTTATGTGAGTTTTTTGTAAAGCCTAACGTCCCAGCAAAGTTGCAACTTTTAAATCTCTTTCGGTTTTCATTGTGCATTAAATATTATAAGTATAAATTATATAATTTTTATGATTGTTTTATTTTAATTACATAATATCTTATTA